>JBAMJV010008727.1:22500-39281 GCA_037951105.1 Echinarachnius parma
ATATTTTTCTCTTCAAGGGGTTATATCAAACGAACCATGCTCAGAGCATTACATTCCCCTAATATATATGTTCTAAAATGAATAAGTAATATTTTGTATGGGGATATGGCTGAGTAGCTAATAGTATCTAATAATATACAAAATATTGCTCTTGTACAAATAATAAAAACACATGCTTAATTTATTAAAGATTTTATTAAAGTCTAGTTGGCAAAGGGTTTAATCCTTCGTAGGCCATCTCTAAGACAGTACAAAGCGGTGGCTCGTTGTATTATCTTTTTTGATGTATACAACTAAATTAAGACCAATCCTGAGTGCTCAAACAAATACAGTTCGATTACCAATAATGCTCAGGAGGGGGGGGGGGGGGGTGGGGGGGGTGGGGGGGGGGAACCAACAGTTTCCGGCTCTAGACCAAGACCACTGGTTTAGTTGTGTAAGCGGGGGGGGGGGGGGGGGGGGGGGCAACAAGAACTCCTGTTGCCCGAGACCACTGGTTTCGATGGCCGAGACCGATACAAAATGACCTTTCTGAATTGGGGGGGGGGGGGGGGGGGGGGGGGGGCGTACGTACAGCTGGCTAACGGGGTTTGTTTGTTTGTGTGTTTATTTATTTCCGCAATCACAACAATAAATACAGCAATAAAGTGCAACGGGGGATTGACCCAATTCAGCAGAATTAAAAAGACAAACCGCTGTTCTTCCTTGGTGTCCCACAATTAGATACAGTATATACACTTAAACGCCTATATACTATGATTGATAGGGAAAGCGATAGACAAAGGGGAGAAAGCAACATAGAGAAATTATAATTTCATAAATTATTGCATATTATGTACACTAAATTAAAATTGGTGACAAATATTATATAAACACTTCCAATTAAGAACTAATAATTCTAACGCCATTTGAACAATTCAATGAGAGTTAATAAAGGAGAGAGAGAAAGAGTAAAAAGAAAAAGAAAAAAAGAGAACTGCAAATATGTACAATGTTATGGAATATATTCATCTACAAATGTTTGAAACGATCTCAAGCTCGTAGCATTACGAATTACAATTGGTAGCTGGTTATACACTGAAATCCCTCTGTAGAATAACGTTCTTTTTACAATAGTTTGACTTAGGTTTAGGCAAATTCATAACTAATTGACTCGAACGTAATTCATAATTGGTACTTCTCAAGGAAATAGTATCGAGCATGTAATAAAGAGTTAAATTATGTAACACTTTATACATCATTATGTACAAGTTTTTCTTATAACGTTTGTCTATGATGCTTATCATACGAACAGAGCATGACCCGTCGGGAAACGATGCACGACCCACTAGTTATACTCGGAGTTTTCGGTATAATTGATTCGGGGAAAACTATGAATATTCATAAAACATGAGTGCGTGCGAATCTGGGTGGAAGGTTAATATGCAAAACAAATAGGTAACCGAAATTATATTGAAGGTGGTAACATAAAATTATATGGTTTGTGTGTTACCTCCTCGTTTGGCTGCATATTGAGCAGACCAGTACGTCATCTGATGATCTGAAGTTTTATTTGTCATCCAGCGTGTCTCCAGAGACGGTATAGTACTGAGTAGTCGTCTTATGCCAGGGTTGACTAGGGGAGGCATATTTCAGACGATCGTTTTCCCAAGAAGTAGTTATCTAATGTCTGATATGTTATGAAATATAAGTATAGAGAAATACTAATTATCAATTACACTTGAATTGCTATATGGTATGACAAATTATCACGAGATATAAAGCAATATTATTTGTGATAACTGGCCCAGTGTGCCCCCCCCCCCCCCCCCCAAAAACAAAAAAAAGAGCTCACATATTGATATTTCAGTTGTTGGCACTGGAATAGATACTTTATGAGTTCTACATGTAGGAAACAAAGCTAGTAAGTGGGTATAAAGTACTGTAATCAACATCGCGTGACAATGGTCGGGAACACTATTAAGAATAATACAATTATTCCCGCCATTTTATAAATCTGTGTGCCCCCGCTATAATGATATCATAAAGATTACTGACTATGACTACAAGTATCTCAAATATTCATATAAGGGTCATAATTGCACAAAACAAACAAGCACATTTTAAAAACAAAAATCAGTGTTCCCCTGTCCCACGTGATGTTGGCACTGGAATAGATACTTTATGAGTTCTACATGTAGGAAACAAAGCTAGTAAGTGGGTATAAAGTACGGTAATCAACATCGCGTGACAATGGTCGGGAACACTATTAAGAGTAATACAATTATTCCCGCCATTTTATAAATCTGTGTGCCCCCGCTATAATGATATCATAACGATTACTGACCATGACTACAGTATCTCAAATATTCATATAAGGGTCATAATTGCACAAACAAGAACATTTTAAAACAAAAATCAGTGTTCCCCTGTCCCACGTGATTCATTGTTATAAAATAATTATTATAGGCTTAATATAAACTTCTTAACGTCTGGTACTTCTAAATTGTTTTCATTCTTAAAAAAAAACATGCACTCCATCCAACAAAATAATATTGATTAGTTATACAATAATATTCACCAGCTCATACTGAAACTTACAAGACTCAATATATGGTCATGATATTGAGACACAGACAAAGATGAAATTAAAGATTGAGAGAATTGAAAGGAGGTCCGATTTTTTTTTTTCGCCGGTGCTTTAAAAAAGTTTTGCAGTATGAAATACATAGTTCTAAAATAAATAATTAATATTTTGTATGGGGGTATGGCTGAGTAGTTGATAATGTACAAACTATTTCTTTTGTACAAATAATAACAACACATGCATCGATTTCACATAATGAGTTGATAAAAGGGGTAGTTCAGTTTTGGTACAGAGGGCGCTGCAAAAATATTTTTTTGGTGACATAATGAAAAACTGAGTGTAAAATTTAAAGAGCATACAATTTTAATGGCAGAATAAACTTTAATTGATCAACATCGGTTCAGAAACGGCTAAAATATCAATAAAAATATACGATCGTAATTAATCTGGGGCCCAGATTTATTCGATGATTAAAAAAAAAATTAAGAAATGCTTACACTTTTTCAAAAAATTTCAAAAAAGATTTAAAAATAGTTGTTGATGATTTTTGTATTTAATCAATATTTCAACACAACATCACATGCATAATTTTGTATGAAAAATGGTTGAAACCAATGCTTTTTTAGAGAGCGCCTTCTTGTGTTTAAATGGCTCTTTTTGAATGATTAAAGGCTTTTTACTTAGTCGTTTGTAATTTTCTATACCTTTCGAGCATGGTGGAGTTATAACTATTAGTTTGGAATGTTATTGTGCAGGTGTTGGTTACTAAAGCTCAGACTTACCCAAACGGTACTACCCCTTTAAAGTCTAGTTGGCAAAGCGGTTAAAGGGTGACTAAATTAAACATAAAAAACGCTTTGGTTGATCTATGATAATGAATACATCACATATCAGTTGACTATTTGATGTACATTTTTGTCATATTTTTTATATTAATTTTTCTATTCATTTTTTCTACCTGCTCAGCTTCACCCCTGAAAAACCCTGCCAGAAGCTATTGTCTTGACTTCTCTGACCTCACCCCAGCTAGCCACCTGAAGTCGGGCCGATGTCGGAAGTTGGTTGCCGGATGTCGGCATATCGCCGTTGGCTCGAGGTTAAAATGTCCGCCAGCCCAACATCGTCACGACGTCATTTTTGTGATATATTGGCATAACGTAATTTTGCGACAATGGCCCAACATCATGTCATGAGATGATGTTGGGCCATTGTCGGAAATTTACGTTATGCCAATATATCACAAAAATGACGTCGTGACGATGTTGGGCTGGCGGACATTTTAACCTCGAGCCAACGGCGATATGCCGACATCCGGCAACCAACTTCCGACATCGGCCCGACGTCAGGTGGCTAGCTGGGACAATACCATTCCATCAGTCAGCTAGATGAACAAAAGACATTGGTATGTCAACTGACCACCAGTTTTAAGCTGTTTACAATAGTATTGTAAGCTGCCCACTCACCATGAAAAGAAGGTTTCCATGAAATACGGTACTCAGTGGGGGAGAACATATCTTTTGTAAATGTTTATCTAGCTGATCGGTGGTTGAATGGTATTGTGATGTCAGAGAAGTCAATTGTGTAGGGTTTTTTTAGGGGTGGATCTTAGCAGGTAGAATAAAAATAATAGAAAAAGTAATATAAAAAATATGACAGAAATGTACATGAAATAGTCAACAGATATGTGATGTATTCATTATCATAGATCAACCAAAGCGTTTATTTTTTTTTATTTAGTCACCCTTTAATCATTTGTATCATATTATGTAAGACATTACAGAACGGGTGACTCGTTGTATTACCTTGTTGATGTATACAACAACATTTATACCAATCCTGCAAAAAAAAAAAACAGTTCTATTACCAATATGCTCTGGCCCGTAGCCAGTATTTGTCAAGGGGGTGCGTACTTTACCAAAATGGGACCGAGACCGATCTTGGCTAAGACCAAGACCATTCGTTTAGTCGTGTAAGCGGGGGTGGGGGTGCATGTCACCAACAGTTTCTAGATCTAGTAGATCTAGACCGAGACCAGTGGTTTAGTTATGTAAATGGGGGTCGGGGGGTGGGGGGGGGGGGGGGTGGGGGGGGGGCGGGTGGCAACAAGATCCTTTGTTACCCGAGGCCACTGGTTTTAATGGCCGAGATCGAAATTCTGAATTTGGGGCGGGGGGCGTACGCACCAAACGCATCCCCTGCTACGGGCTGGTGCTTATCTGTCATACGAACAGAGCAGTGGCGGACACAGGGGGGTGCCCAGAGGGACCGGCTCCCCCCCCCCCCAAAAAAAAAAAAAAAAATAATAATAATAATAATTATAACGACTACCCCCGCTTACAGGATTCTTAACCAATGGGTCCTGGTCTCAGCCTTGAACATTTGGGACTGGACCTGGTTTCGGCCTCGAAAATGTCGAAAATTGTCGGTCTCGGCTTCGAAAATTTTCTACGACTACCCCCCCCCCCCCACCCGCTTACAAGATTCTTAACCAATGGGGCCTGGTCTTGGCCTCGAATATTTGGGACTGGACCTGGTCTCGGTCTCGAAATTGTCGAAAATTTTCGGTCTCGGCTTTGAAAATTTTCTACGACTACCCCCCCCCCCCCCCCGCTTACAGGATTCTCAACCAATGGGACCTGGTCTCGGCCTCGAAAATTTTGGACCGGACCTGTTCTTGCCCCCCCCCCCTCCCCCCCCCCCCCTCCTGGAAAATCCTGTGTCCGCCACTGGAACAGAGCGTGACCAATCGTGAAAACGATCCACGACCCACTAGTTATACTAGCGGTTTTCGGTATCATTGATTCGAGAAAACTATGAATATTCATAAAACATGAGTGCGTGCGCATCTGTATGGAAGGTCAATAATAATGCAAAGCAGATAAATACTCAACCGAAATTATCTTGACGTTCGTTAATACACTTACAGTTACCGTATGATTTGTGTGTTGCCTCCCTATGTTTGGCGACTTATTGAGCATCCGGCGTGTCTCCAGAGACGGTATAGTACTTAGTAGTCGTCTCATGCCAGGGTGACCCTGGGAGTGATATTTCAGACAATCGTCTTACCAAGTAGTAGTTAAACTCACATGACTAATGATAGGTTATGGATGGGCTAACAAAACAATCACAACCGTGGAAAATGGTGGAGCTCTTGGATACTCACTGAGTTTACCTGATATTAATGGGGAAATGGAATTTATGTCAGAATGAAGTGACAACATGGATATGAACTGATTTAAATTTATCTTGTAACGAACTGACATTTATTGAAATTGTGACATTTCTTTTGAACCGAGCGAATAATGTTTATTGTTTATATCAAGGACCACGACGCGATTCTCTTGGATGCGAACTGAACTTACTGTTTCACTAAATTGAACTGATATTAATTGGATAACATTTGTTATGTTTAAACGAACTCACATCTATTGAAGTTAACTGATTTACATTGGAAAGAACTGCATTGATTTAAATGAACTAAATTTGATTGTAACAAAACTTAACTTTAAATGAACTGATTATATCGGAACGAATTGACATCGATTGAAATAACTGTTTTATATAACAACGAACTGGCATTCATCATTAATTAACCTATTTTCTCCGAACAGACTGGCATTGATCATGTTAAATGAAACGAACTAAATTCTATCAGAACGAACTTGGCATTGATTGAAATGAACTGACTTTTATTGGGAAAATTTGAAATGAACGGATTTCTACTGGAACAAACTCAGTTTAATTATAATTAATTGACATTGATTAAATTGCACTGGATCATATTGCGCGAACTCACTTTGATAGAAGTAAACCCATGTCTATTGGAGCTAACTGACGTGTATTGTGTTTGCAATTAATGTACTGATAAACTGGAGAGACCTGAACTGATCTTTTGCCAATAATTAATTGTCAAACTGGACGAGGAATGCGTTCCCAGTTTGTATATCACTGACATGATAGCGTTATAAGGTAAGTGATAGCAATAGCCTACATTTAAAACATCTCTTAGTGTGACAAAATGACGCAAATACTACTACGTTGTTTTTATTACAATGATTATTTTATTATGAGTTGATGTATCAAACCTATAGTAAATTATATGATTATTCAAGCAACACCGGGCCTAGTGCGTGCCGATAGGTATACTGGCCTAACTGGCGTACATACGTGACAAAATCGACGGGATGTTTTTAAGTGTGAAATATGCATATTGGAAAGGATTGATGTTTTTTCTTGATTATCAATTATACCAGTGATCTAACCTTGGTTCACCAACTTGTATTGATGACAGGCGAAAAAGGAAATTGTATGACCATAATTGTGTTTGTCTGTGTCCTGCGAATATACTCCTTTGTATAACGACACAAAGTCTCCTATCCGTAGTGTAGGTCTGGAGTTGGAAATTCTTGCCCACATTCCCTGGTCTGTCTGCTTAAGCAGGTCTTGGATAATAATGTCCATCGAGCCTTTTCCAATCTTAATACAATCCAGTGACAGGAAATGTAGTGTCTGTAACCGCTGTGCAGTTACCAATGCCAACAACATGCTGAGTTTATGTGTCAAATCACTTAACGTTAGTTTGTGGGCCGGGCTCCGTTTGCGAAGAAATTTCAACACCTTATGTACATCCCAGGTATAACTTTAACGAGGCCTGGGTGGCCAAATTAAAAACTCTTTTTTATATATCTACAGATCAAGGGGCGAGTGCCAACTGTGTAGTTGCAGTCATCCAAAATAAGAAATGAAGCGAGCACACTTCGCGCTGTGTTGAGCACTGTACCCAGCTTTCTCTTCATAATACAAAACATTGAAGAAATCAAGAAGAACTCCCACCTTTGTATAGGTCCAAACTATATGACGTGTATCACAAAAGTTTTTCCACTTGTTCACATACACGTTGTACTGACGCTTTGTAGATTCTCTCCACGGAGGCGCCCAAAATGTCCACTGTGTCAGCAGCTAGGCCTTGAGCGAAGAACCGTCTGCTCCAAGCCTACAATACAGAAGAGAAAGGTTTGTTAGAGGGTGGGGGGTGCCCTGTAACAGGTTGGGTTAACCAAGGGTTAACAAAGATCGAGAGCTCGCAATATGCATGGGTTCCTCCAGTAGCATGGGTTGATAAATCCCTGCAATCTGATTGGTTGAGAGCAAAATTTGTGCAGACAATTAATTGTACTGGATGCATGAAAAGTCATGCGTCCGGTAAAAAAATCATGCGTCCGGTAAAAAATGTCATGCGTCCGGTAAAAATTTCATGCGTCCGGTAAAAAATTTCATGTGTCCGGTAAAAAAATCATGCGTCCGGTAAAAAATTTCATGCGTCCGGTAAAAAATTTCATGCGTCCGGTAAAATTATTTCATGCATCCGGTAATTTTTCTAATTTTTAATTTTTTTTACTTTTTTGGGGGCGTAACAATGCCCATTCTATAAAACAGATGATGCGCAAGTTTATTTCGTGGGTCGGTGGAATTGTTTGCACGCGGTAACTATGGAAACTAGTCTAAACCCACTCGGCTTCGCCTCGTGGGTTTAACAGTTCCATAGTTACCTTGTGCAAACAATTCCTACCGACCCACTCATACCTGCGCATCATTTGTATACTGGAAACCACGCCTGAGTTGGCCAATTAGGCACTACCATAAGCCCCCTTGCATTATCCAACCTGATCTTTTGCAGACATTTAGCAATGAGGCTATATGGTGGGAAAGCATAGAATTCTAATGACCCCCAGTCAAGCGTGAACGCATCTACTGCCCAGACGTCAGGTTTAGGTAACCATGACACATAAGATGGGACCTGTGCATTGAGCCTAGATGCGAATAAATCTACCTGGGATGCCATACTTCCCCGTTATTGAATGAAAAACATTCCTGTCTAGCATCCATTCAATATTGTCATTAAACTTTCTGGACATGTAATCCGCCTCCACGTTTTTTGAACCTGCTAGATGAGAGGCTGTAATCCAAATGTTGCGTTCACAACACCAATGCCAGATCTGCACGGCCATTTCATTGCATGCTGGAGATTTAACACCCCCCATGTTATTCAAGTAGGCCACTGCTGTTGTATTGTCTAGCCTCAATAACACATGTGCATCGCGCAAATCCGAGCAAAGAGCTTTCAGCCCAAAACCAGCTGCCAACGTCTCCAAGTAATTTATCTCATTCCTGCCTGCTCTTTCTAGCTCAAAGCTATTTCATCGGCCCCCTGTATGAGTAGTGAGGTCAGTAGCCCCCCAACCTAGCCCGCTTGCATCGGTCCGAATTTCTCTAGTTATCTTTCTGCAGCATAGAGGGCGGTTTACTAGAGGTGAGTTTTCGATCCACCACTTTAGCTCCCGTTTAGCCCTGTCTGGCAGTGCCATCTGCCTGTCGAAATGCCCTCTATTGAGTTTTAATGCTGCTATTTTCTCAGTTTCCAAGTTCCGATAATGCAGGGGCCCATATTGGGAAGCCGGGAAAGTAGCGATCAATTTTCCAATTACCCTTGCTACTTCACGAATCGATGGCCTGCCTGTACTGAGCAGCTTAGTGCACACCTCTTTGATCACATCACTCTTCCTACTCGGAAGCTTAGCTGTCATTTTGGTGGTGTTGAGAGTAAACCACACAAATTCAATTTCTTGTGACGGTTCGAGGACCGACTTGTCTGGGTGGATGATAAACCCCAGTTCAGACAAAAGTTTTGTGGTTGCTTGTACAGCCTGTTGGGTATCGGCTTTTATTTTCCCTATGGTAATAGTGTCATCTAAATAGGCAAGCACCACATGTCCAGCTAATCTCAGAGAGGCAAGCACTGGCTTTAATAACTTTGTGAAAAGTCTAGGTGCAGAGGACAAACCATTCGGGAGGGCTTTGAATTGCCATAACTGCCCATCCCAAACAAATCTAAGGTAAATTCTAGACTCAGGGTGAATAGGTACAGTGTAGTATGCGTCACGTAAATCTACTGAAGCCATTTAGTATCCTTCTGAAAGAAGGGACATAACAGAATGGATATTGTCCATTTTAAAATGTTGGTAACAAACACTTTTGTTGAGCTCAGACAAATCGAGGATCAAGCGAATGCCCCCCTTCCTCTTGGGTATAGTAAACATTTCAGACAAAGATTCACCTGCAACATGAGAACACCGCTCGATAACATTTTTCTTCTCTAGATTAAAAATTTCTTCAGTAATTTGTTCTGACTCAGATGTATTGCGTTTGTAAGCATACAAGGGCTTTTCCCTACGAGGAAGGAACTTATCCGGTTCAAATTCAAGCTTGTAACCCTTGACTGCTTGCAGCAAATTTTAATCAGATGTGTATTTGCACCAGTTCTGATAAAATGGCTTCAGACGACCACCGACAATACTACCTGTAGAATTAGAGCAATTTAGAATCGAGGTACTTACCTCTTTGTGTTCTGCTGTTGGCAGTGGGTCTACTTCCTCGGCCCCAGGCCTAGCCCGGGGGCTGCGGCTGTTGCATTGCATCTGCCCTGGCTGCTGCCGGTGTGAACGTGTGTGGTGGTTCCCGCGCCACTGTCTTCGTCCTAAAAAAGGACGGCCAGACGAGCCTGATCTGGGGACTGAATTCCCGCTGTGGTCCCGAGAGACCCAGCCCGCTTGCTTCAGTTGTGAAGGGCGTCTCGAGGGGTCCCCATATCTCTTGTATGTATGTAATGGGGGCTGTTGACCTTGTCGCGACCGCATGGCAGCACGCCAGCAGTAGCCTTTCTCTGGTCTTCGATGTCCTTCACTTGACGTCCCAGATCATCTTGGTACTTGGTACTTGGTAGTTTATTGCTCCAAAATACTCCATAGGAGTTTTAACTGGAGGTGGGTCCGAGAGATTGGTTAGGCCCTAAGTACAGAAGGGTCCTTATATAGCAAGCGCATTCTGGAATGTATGAAGTGAGGGCTGGTTTACTGTAGATTGAAGTAGCTTATTCCATTCAGTGGTAGTACGAACAAAAATGAATTTGCGAACGCCTCAGAGTTTGTATGTTGCTGTTGGTACTTTAGAGAATGGCCCCTTCGGTTTCTGACTATTTTAGGTTGAATGAAGTCCTCATATTTGATGTCCAGGTTTCCGTTCAGCATTTTGTGAAAGCAGGTTAGGCGATGACATTTCTTTCTGTCTTGAAGCGCAGTCCACTTAAGCTCTTTAAGAATGGCAGTGATGCTTGTATTTTCCCCGTATGTGTTAGACACAAATCTTGCTGCCCTATTTTGAACTCTTTCTATGCCGTTTATATTCTTCTTTGTGTATTGGTCCCATGAAGCAGAAGCATATTCTAGATGAGGTCTCACTAATGTCATGTACAGTTTTTCCTTGACATGCGGTGTACAGTGGTGGAAATTTCTTCTGATGAAGTTCAACACCCTCGTTGCCTTGGAGGTTGCATGTGCGGTCTGTTTGTTCCAACGGAGATCATGTTGAATGTGGACTCCCAGGTACTGGATGTCCTTCTTCTCCTCAAGGGCGACTCCCATCAATGTATACTTTGTAGGTTCTTCCTGCCTCCTACGAGCATTTAGATGGATTGAATCTCATGCCCCAGGTTTGTGCCCCGTCAACCAATTTGTCTAAGTCCTCTTGCAGCTGGTGTTGGTCCTCTCAACAGATGTGATGGTATTGTAGACGAGGCAATCATCAGCAAATAAGCGGACCGTGCTGGATATGTTCTCTTGTATGTCATTTATGAATATGAGGAAGAGATGAGGGCCTAAGACTGTACCCTGAGGGGTGCCACTTAAGACAGGTTTCCAGTCAGATGCAGTTCCATTTACCATCACACGCTGAGAGCGGTTGGTTAGAAACGATTTTATCCAATCCCTTGTCTTGTTCCGGATTCCATAATGACCTAGTTTTAGAAGCAGCCGCTTGTGCGTAATGACATCGAAAGCTTTTGAAAAGTCAAGCACTCCTACGTCTGTGGGAACTTTATTGTCTATATTTTGTAGAAGATCATGAGTAGTGAGAGTAAGTTGAGTCTCACATGATCTCTTCTTCCGAAAGGCATGCTGGTTGTCGGCTATGATGTTAAACTTGCTCAAATGCCTCATCATCTGACTGTCCACAATATGCTCCAGCAGCTTGCAGCACGTACATGTGAGTGATACCGGTCTGTAGTTTGCTGGATCTGTGGTTGCACCTTTCTTGTAGATAGGACTGATGTTGGCTCGCCTCCAATCAAGTGGCAGTTCCCTAGACGTGATGGATTGATGAAATATGAAAGCTACCAAGGGGGCAAGTTCCCTAGCTGCTAATTTCAAAGCCTGAATAAAAACTTGGTGACTTTGTTGGGCGGCTTAGTGAGGTGTTGGAAATTGCTGTTAAGCTCAGGTTTTATTTGGTCTTTCCTGAGGCAATTTAAGGCAAAGTTTGCATCGCACAGAAGGGCCAGCACGTCCTGCTGTGTGTCGGACATGAGTCCCGGGTCCAATGTGCGCGAGAACCATTCAGACCCTTGGTTAGCGATCTCTGGATTGTTTGCAACCGTAGGTCCTTACCCCGGGTGTATGATGGGAGGTTCTCCCAGATTGATGCATTAACTTTCGGGACATCTAGTAGTGGGAAGTTGTCTGGGCAATGATACCTTTCGGCCGCCTCTGGCAGGGATTTTTCTTCCATCTTTTGGCTGGTCATGTACGAGATCGTCTCCGCGATGTCCTCATCAATGGATTCGCCGACCTCGGGGGCAACTGCAAAATTTGCAGCCATTTGGGGGACCTTGTCCTGCACCACTTTTGACGGGTTAGGCTTAGCCGCAGCATCATGGTCATGGGTGCTCACATCACCATCACGATCAAAATCCATGTTTTAAGAGCCGTCATCGTCGACGTCGGACTTCCCAACGTAATCAATGTGGTCGAATTCGTCCAGTTCTGGCCTCGCCCTGGATCTAACCGGCCCCTCATCACCGAGGCTGAGCCCACTTTGGGTACTGCCCCCAGTTGGGATGGCCTGCATAACCTGCTCAAACATACTCTCTATTTTGTCAAGTCTCGCGAAAACTGCATCGGTCTTTGACCGGGATCGAGCCTTGCTCGCAGCTTTATCACTATCCGGCGCCTTTACACGGCCGTTGGCCTTCGTGGGCTTTGTGACCTTGTCATAGCCCGTGGCGCCGGCGGCCTCTAGCTCTGTTGATGTATCCATCGACAACGCGGCCGTGTCGTGGATTCGATCTTTCGACGAAAAAGAGGAACTTTTCCCCAGCGAATCGTCCATTCCCCTTGGGAAAAAAGACACTAGCAAAGAGCTATAGATAATAAATCATAATATGGCCGGTAGATAATAACTCGAAACTAACCGATGTAGTCGCTAATAAACGATGAAAAATGCGCAAAATATTTGTGCGTCACAAATACAAATGGCGACGAACGATTATGGTTGCGCACGACACGAACGGGATCTCACATGGATTCTCGATAACGAGAATTACGTTATTAAATGACTAAGTAAAAAGCCTATACCATTAAGAAAAAAGAGCCGTTACAACTCCAAAGTGCGCTTTCTAAAAAGTCATTGGTTTCATCCATTTAAAATGAAATATTGTGCATGTGATGTTTTGGACAAGGAGGGATGAAACATAATTTAACTTTGATTTTCACCAATTTTAGTTAAATCCCGCTGTTTCCACCAATCTAAATTTGTTTTCACTCTTAATATTTCTTTATAATTCAAATCATCTTCAAATCTAAAATCGACTGAAAAAAAAACTCCTTAAATGTTTACTTCCCAAACATATTTTCCATAGGCCCATCTAGTTTTCCAGTTTCCTCACCCATACATAGGCCTACATCAAATCTGTATTTTCCTTATTCACCTTTAAAGGGACAGGCCCTCTTTTACAAATCGTCTGAACAGTTTCCAGTTGACGGATGGGGATGAATGTAACACACGAAAAAATCAGATCGAACACCCCTGTAATTTGGATTCTACGAATGAAAAACGAATGCGTCCCTCCATCAAATTAAACTGGGCTCCAAAAGAAACTTATCACTTTTTCAGAGCGACGCTCACTAAAATCCATAGCATCAGATTGAATCATATTTAGACACAGATAAGCTATCATTCTCCTTATGAAGCATATCCTAAAAATTAAAAGTTTGCTTTTACCAAAAGTGAGAAAAATTCGATGGAATCACTACAGATCACTTTTCAAAAATCACAGAAACTGCTCGCTGCGAACATCCACGAAAGGCGGTCTATTCAGAACTTTCAATAGCTATTCATTCAACTTCAAAGCGGGTTATGTAACCACTAGACTGGCTATTGTCCGTACGTGCTCTGTGCCCGGAAGGCGAGCAGTTTCTGTGACTTTTAAAAAATGACCTCTTGCGATTTCACCTTATTTTATTCTTTGTTAACTAAAGCAAACAATTTTTTTTT
This sequence comes from Echinarachnius parma, assembly GCA_037951105.1. NCBI lineage: Eukaryota > Metazoa > Echinodermata > Echinoidea > Clypeasteroida > Echinarachniidae > Echinarachnius > Echinarachnius parma. The sequence goes on from JBAMJV010008727.1 coordinate 36,449, forward strand.
AGATGAGCTTGCTAAGGGGTATTATAGCTAATATACGCCCAATTATGATTGATTGTTATGCTTTGGATTTTAATGTGTGTCGCTCTGAAGAAGTGATAAGTTTCTTTTGGAACCTAGTTTATATATCGGTCAATAAAGGCCCAGTCCCATACTGACGATTTTCACGGCGACTCGCAACGACTCGCAACGATTTACTGGAACGAATCGACTCGATTTAGCCACGATTTAACAACGAATTGGGAATAATTGTACGGCGATTCAAGACGAATATTCGTTCTTCGTCGTTGTTCGACGAGTCAGTTCGTCCTTCTTTTGTCTTTAACCATTGCGGTAGAAAAATCGTGGCAGAAAAAAAGTTGTGGTCCCATACTGACGATTTTCACGGCGAATCGCAACGATTTGATATTCGTCGAGAAAATCGCTTGAGTCGTCGCGAGTCGTTGTAGATCGTTGCGAGTCGTTGTAATTCGTTCTTCGAACCGTTGCGCATCGCAAAGAACGCCATGAATCGTGTTGCACAACGAATGTTTTGAACCGGTTCAAAACTATCGCCATGTCGCAACGATTTCCTCACATTCTTTTCATGAAACAATCGGGCAGTGCACAATATGAAGAACAATCGGACTTGTTTAAGTCATTTCCACGGGAGTAGATCTGTCATTGATACCTTTCAACAGGGGATGGTCTATTCATTCACCCCCCCCCCCCTCGTGATGAATAGGTATTACGTAAGTCTCTACGCCCATGGTCAGTTAAAAAACGGACAGCGGCGATCTTCACAACGAAGCGATACGAATCGCAACGAATTGCAACGATGTTGAACGACTTGACACGAAGATGCAGCGGCAAATACAATGATTTTTGGTGAAAATCGTCGTGGCGTGGTGATTGTTTTGAACAGTTGAAGACGGCGATTTTGGCTCCGCTTTCACGATTTTCTTCACGATGCGCAACGGTTTTGGGGGAAGAACCGATACGATGTAACACGATGCAACACGACCTAAGCGATTTTCTCGACGAATGTCAAATCGTTGCGATTCGCCTAAAAAGAATACCGGTAACCAGTTAAACAATTTAGCACCTGAATACCTTTTGTCGTGTTGCTAGTCGCCACCGGAAATATCATAATTGTTACCTTTCATTATCCAGTCAATCCCTCTCGTTCTGCTTAGGAATTTACACAGGGCTGCTTGCTAGTTCAGTAATAGTATATCTGGTCACCAGCGATACAATATCCTGCATAATACAATGTCCTGTATAATCCAGGACACAATTTGGCTGATGACCGACTATACTATGACTGAATTTCAAGGGGCCCATTGTCATGATGCCTATAAGCAGAACGCAAGTGATTGACTGGATAATGAAAGCAAACAATTATAATATATCCGGAGGCAAACAGCAACAAGACAATAGGTCTGCAGGTTTAACTAGTTAACGGTAGTCTTTGTTTTTTTTAGGCCGGGCTCAAGTTGAGCCACTGATGTGAATTCGGGCCAATGCATTTTTAGAGAGCGCCTTTTTAAAAGTTTTAACGGCTCTTTTTTTAATGATAACAGGATTTTTACTTAGTCGTTTGTAATTTTGCATACCTTTTGAGCATGGTGGATTTATAAATATAGGTTTTCCCGCTCAATTTCGCGATTGTGTCAATCGAATTGATAATAGGAGCAAACGAATTCGCGCGATTTGTGATCGCCGTACCAAAGCAGCATTCGAATTCGTGTATAACCATTCGAAATCACGTTAGGAGCAAACGAATTCGCCCGTCGGTCAACCGATTTAGCTTTTCATTAATGGTCTTTCAAATTCACCTGTTACTTCCGCAGCACGTCTCTCGGTCTTTCGAATTCGCGAATGTGCATCCATGTTTGAAAGAACTCCTTTCAATTTAACAAACCGCAGGGGCAGATCCAGTGCAGTGGGAATTTGGGCTTAAATTGGGGACGAAATACCACAGTAAAACAAAAAGTGTAAAAAGTAACGATTAAAGAAAAAAGATCAAGATGATAAATAAAGATGAAGAAAAAAAAAGGAAGAAGAAAGAATAAAGAATCATGAGAAAAAAGAATAATTGAAAAGACATGTTTACTGTGTGTGTGCGTGCGCGCGTGTATGTGTGTGTGCGTGTGTGTGTGTGCGTGTGTATGTGTGTGTGTGTGTGTGTGTGTGTATGTGTGTGTGCGTGTGTGTGTACAAAAAAAGATGAAAAATTAGATGAAAAAATGAAAATCAAGATGATAAATAAAGATGGAAAAAATGAAAAGAAGAAGAAAAAAGAACCATGAGAAAGAAGAGTAATTTGACAAAAACATTTGTATACGTATCAAAATATATCACAAAGAGAAACATGTAAAAGTTAAGATTAAAAGAAAAAATTACCAAGATGATAAATAAAGATGGAAGAAAAATGAAAAGAAGAAGAAAAAATATATATACCGGTATATATAATAATGAAAAAAAGAGTGATTTGAAAAGATGTGTGTGCCTATCTGTGTGTGTGTGTGTGTGTGTGTGTGTGTGTGTGTGTGCATGTACCAAACGTGCATACACGGGACCGCTTAATGTGTAACCACCGACTTTCAGGGACCGAAATCCTTATGCGGCCCACACACTCGGTCCCCAAAAGTACATTATGTGTTGATGTATTTTCTCTGTAAATATTAATACTTATCGCTTCATTCTCAGTCAAATTATGCTGCGTAGACCATTGAATATAATATCAAAATACTGGCATGTAATATTGCATGCTGGAGAAAATATCAACGATAATTCGCCGGTCTCCAAAAGTGAGTGAGTTTCCATTACGGAGCATAATGTGTGTTTTGCACCT
>JBAMJV010008728.1:0-29850 GCA_037951105.1 Echinarachnius parma
GTTTAACAAATATGCAGACGAACACGTGTGTACTCGATCATGCAGTAGCATACGTAGTATACACTCACACATCACTATTATCGATAAGCGCTTCCAACTCACCAGTTTTTCAAAGTGGCGCCATTATGAGCGGCTATCAGTTCGCCACCATGGCGTTTACTGTCTTCTTTACGTAAGCAGACTAGACATAACCAAGAACTTATGAACACATATATATACGCAAGTTACAAACATCAAACCTATAGTATACAAATAGGGTTATCCCTCGTTTTACTCCTTGAGATGGGTGAATTTCACTCTTTTCCGAGTGAAATAATGAGCACGCTAACAAGGGTTGTCCTCCATTTATCTACCTGAGAAAGTGAACTTTCACTCTTTTTCATTTTCTTTCATTCCTTAACATTAAGTATGGACACAAACTAGCCTGGTAAAGAATATCCAAATCACTTGGTAGCATTTCTTCATCCCCCCCCCCCCCCCCACACTTACTGAGCGGACTCTACGAGTATGACGTCACCGAATTAAGGATACATGTCTCTTTTCATCTGTTTTATTCAGTTTTCTTTATGTTTGCTATGGTACAGAGTTTATCGTGATGTTACCGAAGTATACATTCTCATGTGATCGCCATAGAGCGTCGATTTCATCTTAACTTGCCCCTCCTAGATAGTTCATACATAACCCACCAAGTTCCCGTATACGTAGGAGATGGGTTAACGCCGTTCTTATTATCATCATTGCTATTGTCTTTGCAGGTACATCGGCGAACACAGACACAAACCCAGGTGGGTGGGGATGGGGTCACTCTTTCTGGCGGTGGGGTCTATTCTTTTCACCCTCCCCCACTTCTTGAGCGGACTCTACGAGTATCATGAATATGATATCACAACAGAAGGGGTGTGCCCCGCAGTGGGTAACACCAGCGACGTCGACAAATGCGCACTTTCTGATCAAGATTCTGGTAAGTGGCTTTTCAAACAATTGTTTGTTTTAGTCGAATTAAGGGTAAACATTTGAAGCTATATACCATTACATAAACTACAATATTTTAAGCTATACTCGCCGTTTATTTTTTCGGGAAGGTAGTTATAAAGCTAATCCTAAAATTCCTACTATTTAATTGCAAATTTCGAGAAGCCGATTCCATCATCATGATCATTGGAGCTGATTTTTCATTGTGAGTCAACCTAGAAGTAATGAAATACATACAGAAAACATAATACAAATATATAGCTCCCTAGACAAATGTACCAAATCATTTTTTTAAACAATTGCTGAGTAAGTACACCCCATAATCTTAACTAATGACTATACATACACCAGTCTTCTCGTTGTTTTGACATAATATAGATGTATGTGGTGGATGTATTGATGCAATCGTTGAGATCACTAATAACGATTCGATGTGTAAAGCGCCTACTATGAATCATCTCTAATCGCTTTACAGTATTAAGCCCGGCGCAGACAGAGCCAACTCGACCCGATCCTACTGGTTTTATGTCAGGCTAGAGTCAGTTTCGCTCAGTCGGAGCCGATTCAACATGTCGAATCGACCTCGAATGATCTCCGACTGGCTCTTGACCGGCAAAACAGGAGTCCTGAGGCAACGTATGCTGAGCTGAACCGACTGAAATCCAGTCCGATCGGGTCGAGTCGGCTCTGTGTGCGGAGGGCTTTATCCCGGTCATCGGACACACACTCACGATCAATCCGCACAATTATGACGTGCACTTTCTGCTCCCTTGGGGGCAATGCATTCTGGCATTCCAAATGCGAACTTAAAGGGATCTACTAACTTTGTTGACATGTGCAAAAAGTGATGAGTGGTTGATACAATGTATATTGTTGTTATCTGATATTATGTCTACTGGGTGTTGTGTGATGATTTCAATTTAAATGGACGTTAAATGACCGAGTAATGAGCAAAAATGCAAAGTGATATCACTAACTAATTGCACTCACTTTGTACACGGTTTTGACGATCCAGTGGATAATTTAGCATCTGAACACTTCAATCGTAAAATGTATCTTGTTAACGAAAGGGAAATTTGAAAAAACGAAACCGGTTCCATGCTTTTATTGTTAATACGAGTACAACAAGGTATGAGGGAATCGCTAGAATTTCAATTGGATTTGGAGAATTTGGACAATGTTACTAGATCCCTTTAATGGGATACACTTATACTTTTGACATACACAGGTTTCGAACTCGGGATCCCACTGATTCGAGAGGACGCGCTCTACTAATCTTGCAAAACCACTTACACGTCATCGTGCGAATGTTAGTGTCTAATTAATTAATGTATATATCCATTATTGTTTTGTTTTTCTTTTTGTTCAGCTGAGGACCCGTCGGATTATTCTGGATCTTCCTCGTGGCCCAGATCTTCAACAGCCTCGCATCGGCGCCTCTCTTCACGTTGGGGGTGACGTATATGGATGACAACCTCTCGGCCAGCAATTTCGCCATGTATATTGGTGAGTACCTGAATTTTTTGCCCGATTGTAATAATTATTTGGCACATTATCTCTTTTTCCAAGTCGTGGAATTTCATTACGATACTGTTCCATAATAATGGTTGTCCAGATTGTCAACACCCTAGCTTACATCGGCGCCTCTCTTTACGTTGGGATGACCTATATGGATGACAGTCTCTCGGCCGGCAATTTCAGATATAGGTTACTAGTTAAAAAGAACGTTTCCCACATGTGTTAATGTGGATTTAATAAAAAGACATACATTTTTAGTTTGAGCACATTTGAAAATTTCCACTCAAGAGTTAAAATTGTTGCCAAGTTGTGCTTGCCTCTCTTTCTGGGTGACACTTCAGGCCTGAACCTGTGATGTCACAACAGAACAACGCACCACTGACGTTGTACATAGATTTGCAAATATATTCATTCTTCTTGGATATCACTAAACCAGTTGATACAATCCGATTTTGATTGGTAAATGTGTAGTCAAACAAAAACATGTGATTGTATTTTAGTATTCAATTTACCTTTCACATAAACTGTTTCGCTGTAATTAATGTTGGTCCAGCGATTGATATCTTGGAGTTAAAACGTTGTTATTTGATCACATAATGATAATGATTTTAAAAGACAGCTGTATTTTTAATATATATTTTTATATTTTGTATTATTTCACTCATTTTGCGGGAATTACATCGTTCTAAATAACCTTTTGTTCAGCGATATATATCTAGTTTGTATTAATGTTATTATTAAACACACAATGTGACGATATTATTTGATAATGATTTCAAACATGTCTAAGACAGCTGTATTTTATTCCACTGATGTTTTTTGTGCAACTTCTACAGGAATGTTCAACGCTCTAATGAACTTTTATCCAGCGATCGATATCTTGTTGTTTATCAACATCTATAATATATGGTTATTTTACCACATAAATGTCCATGCTAACTTGAAAATGATTTCAAAGACTTACAACTGTATTTTTTTTATAACCATGATAACTTATGTAGGACTTGTCAACGCTCTAATGAACTTCAAATTGGTCCACCGATCAGTATCTCGGGATAATTACGTTGTCACTCTATAACGGCAAAATGCCTACTATTGTTACTGTTCTTGACAAAGATCTAACATTTTGGTTCAATTTTTGCATGGATTTTCGCCGCTCTGATGGGCGATCGGTATCTCGGGGTTATTACTTTGTCACTCTATACCACGCAGACAACTAATATGTTTACTGTTGTCAATATCCTTGGCAATGATTTCAAAGACAACAGCTGTGTTTTCATTATATCTATATTTGTTGTTTTCATTTAGAACTTGTGCAGGTATTTTCAACGCTCTTATGAGCTTTGGCCCAGCAAATAGTGTTTACAAACTCATTATGATGTCACGCTATCAAGAATACGTTTGACAACGTACGTGAAAATTATATCAAAGACAGCTCTATTTTCATTGTATTTGTTATATTTTTATTTATTTCCAACTTTTGCAGGCATTTTCAATGCTCCAATGTGCTTTGCCCCAGCGATCCGTATCATCTTTTTTTTAAACGTTGTTCCTTGCCTATTCATACTATTTTGTCTGTTTGTATCTTATGTTTTAAACAATGTTATTATATTGATCCAGAGATCGGTATCTGCATGACAATAATAATGATAATAATATATATTTTTATATAGCGCTTTATCACCGAAGTTCCAAAGCGCTCGGAGCATTATTACCTTGGCTTTAGCCGAGCTACCATGGTGCGCTCAAGCATTTCAAGGAATACATTCCTGCCAAGTACCCATTTACTACACCTGGGTTTAGAGCAGCACATGGCAATGTGGATAAAGTGCTGAAGGACACACGTGCCGCGGCCGGGAATCGAACCCACGACCCTCGTATAGAAAGACGAAGACCCGAACCGATATACCACGATATAGGAGTTATTACCTTGCCACCTTATCAAGAAGCATTTTATTGACAATGAATGTGTTAAGGATTTTAATTCTACGGTCACGTTTTATATTTAGAAATCTTGTATGGATTGTCAACGCTCTAATGATTTTCTTACAGCTGCGCTTGATATCTATTTTCACCCCATCCAGCAATTTACTATTCACAATGTGTTGCTGATGCTTAATGATGATAATCATAACGTACAGCTTCATTTTCATTATGTTTCTCTATTTTTCTATTTTCAATACAACTTTTGCAGCAATTTTCAACGCTCTGATTTCCATTGGTCCAGCGATTGGTATCTTTATAGGGGTCACCTCGTTGTCAATGTTCACCGATTTCGACAAAGTAGATACTTCAAGGTAGGTGAACATTATACAGATGGTGGTGGAGGGAATATCACGAAATGTTCCTCTCCGAGGGATTTGAAATGTCATTGGGGGACTTATTGCCTTCACGAAATAGCTCTCCAAATCCTGTGGAAACATTCCATGATTTTACCGATAACAAAGTTAACATCTGTTATAAGACAAAGTAACACATATTTACACTTTCAGCCTCTCTGCGCTCGATTAGAAAATGTGTCTTTCGAAGGGATATGTTGACAAGTCATTGTGACATCTCAGTCTCTTACAGTGACGTCATAATACAATCCCTCTTGCAGCGCGCACCATGTAATATAACCCCTGCCGTGTAATATTATACAGATATTGACTGTCTAGAGGGCCAATATAACATTTGAGATCCTCGAGGGAAGTTATATTTTTGTCGATGGACATTATATTTTTCCGAAGCGCGTAGCGCTGAGGAAGAATATAGTATTCCGAGACAAAAATATAACTCCCCAAGGGAAATGAAATGTGATATGGTTCCCGAAGGAAAAAGTCAATATCTGTTATATTATGATGGCCTATATAGATACAAATCAAGATAAATAGAAATTTGGTGTTGAAATAAAATTATGGACAAGGGAAAATCATGAAATTAAATCGAAATCCTTACAGTAGAACAGACGACGTTGTTATCGAAATGCTGCGCAAAATGCTCCTTTATTCGACCTTCCTTTCAAATTTACTTTCGGATCGCGCAATCTCCGTAGAAAGCTTGACAACGCTGCGCGTGCCAGGATGCTAATACGCGCAAAATTGTTCATTGTCATACCTATTGTTACGTCATACCTCTGGATATAACGGCGTTATATTCAGAGGTATGATGTAATTTACGTCATGAATGAAAATATAACGCTTACCATCCTTGTAGCGATGGTCACGTGACAGCATTTTGACCAATCGCACATCAGTATCTATATAGGTCATATAATATAACCAAAATAATATGGCAATCACGTGACTGTGTTGAGCCAAACAATGACTCGTATTAAACTAAGTCATACGAGTAACTTAGTAACTCACGTTACTAAGTAACGTTACTAAGTAACTCACGCATTCTTGAGCAGAAACACTTAGGATCGGGTCTGACAGCACACCCTCTTTGACAGTACATGGAGTTTTTGGGGGTCGAATTTAGGTCACTGATAAATGCAAATATATACAAAAAATTGATTCCCTTTCCCAATGTACATCGCATTAACAGGATTAATTGTTTTACTCATTTTGCCCTTCATATTATATAAATTGAAATCGAGATTTAAGTTTGGCCCCCTACGAAATATGCAAGTATATCATGAACTTATTAAATGCTAATAACATAAATTGATCTAGGTTGCCACTATGTTTACAACACCCTAGATATCATAACACCCCATATGTTTCCTTTTGCATTGAGAATTCCTCCGGTTTTGAAATGCGCTATAAAAGAAACTGGTATCATTATTATAATTATGAATAATCAGCAGAAACAAAACCAACCGAATAACTCACCAGATATTGTATCCGTAAAACAAATAACCTGTATTTGACTGCCGGAATATAATATTGTTATGGCCCAATCTTTTTAATATCATTTCAACTCTTTTTCTGATATGTTTGTTTTTGTTTCAGTTTGACGATTACCCCTAACAACCCCCTCTGGGTCGGGGCGTGGTGGGTGGGCTTCCTATTCAGTGCCGGGCTGATCGTCATATTCGCATTCCTCATCATGGCGTTCCCCAAGACACTTCCAGGTTAGTGATTCATATTTGTTTTCAAATTCAACTAAAATCACTTGGAGCTTTCATATTTCTCCTTTACCTTATTGTTTTTGCTTGTGGTAAAGAGAAGAATGTAATGAGTGTTGATTGTATTCAGTTCACTAGGCAGTAGAGATAAAATCTGACATAAATGGACACCCTGTTTTCACTAGGTAAACAGTTTTCTTTGCCTAGATAAAACTTTCACATATCATTTAGAAGGATCTTACTTCGATAATGGTGTATGATTGAAGTCTCAAATATCATTTTTGGGGAAAAAAAAGAAGTGAATGGATCCCTTTAAGATGTATACCATGATTGTCAGTTCCATCACATGGAAAGATGACTGTGAGAGATTATTTTATTTGATATTTGATAATTAATTATATAAGCCATTTTATTTGTTTATAAAAGTAATGTAATTCAAACATTGTCTAATCAGGAGTGTAATATTTGTGAAACTATTTTAACAAACTTTGATGATTGTATCAATGAGTTAATACCAACAAAAAAACGCTTCTCCTTTGTTCTCCCTTTTGATCGCTCAATTCATGATTCGTTCGACAAATTAATTATATTTATACATCACACGTATAATATGGTATGCTTCGTGTTCTATGTTCACCTAAACAGGAACGAAGAAGAAACAGAAGCAGCGCCAAGTTCAAACGCAGAAAGGCAGCGAGTTCGAAGCGCGTTCTGGCGTCAGGAACCTGGTGCGCGACGCGCCCCAAGCTCTGGGCAAGATACTCTGCAACCTCCCGTTCCTCTGCATCTGCGGCTCCACGACCGTCGAGTTTTTCGTTGGCTCCGGAATCGTCACTTTCGCGCCAAAATTTATAGAATCGCAATTCAACATCAGTGCGAGATACGCCGGCACATATGTAGGTGAGTAAACGAAGACACTCATTTTTAAACGATGAAGTGTTCCCTACTATTAATCTGTAGTGTGTCTCTTTCTCTATCACTATGGCAACGAAACCAATCTGTCAACTTGAATTTGTTTTTTCATTGCACTGTTGCTTTGTCTTCCACCTCTTTTAAAACGTTCATGTAACATAGGCATGGTGACACACTAATTCTTGATTTATCCTTCACCTGTTTCAAAATGTCCAGGTATAACAATCCATTGCGGCGCACTTCATCTGTTCCCTGACCATCATGAAGGCTCTGGATCTAAATTCAGGGGCCTAGTGCGACTCTGCGTCTTTCAATACTTGTGTTAACTTTATTGTTAATTTCATTTATTCAACCACTTTCAAACATTCAGGTATAATAGGCATGGCGGCACACTTCATCGGCTCCCTGGTAAGCTCATGAAGGCTCATGCAGGCATCATGAAGGCATCATGAAGGTTCTGGATCCGGGGCCTGGTCCGACTCTGTATCGCCGCCGTGTAAAACATAATTAAAAAAGATACACATTATTTGGACCAAGTTACGGCACTGTTTCAACCCCTCATTTCTTTCTTTGGCTTTCAAACAATCAGGTTTCATAGGCATGGCGGCACACTTCATCGGGTCCCTGGTCAGCGGGGGCATCATGAAGGCTATGGACCTCAAGTTCCGTGGCCTGGTCCGGCTCTGCATTATCGCCGTCTTCATTTCCCTGCTCTCCGGCCTAGCATTCGTAATGCACTGTCCAAATACACCAATCGCTGGCGTGTCCATCAACTATATTAACATGTGAGTTTTTATGATGAAACCATGAAATATTCATTGATATTATACGGCCTAGCTTTCGTAATGCACTGAGAGTCTGAATACACACATAGCTGGACTGTCCGTCAACTATATGTTTTAACATGTGAGTATTCATGATCAAGATCTCGTCATAATATCTGGTTACATTCTGCGAAAGTTAACAATTAACTGACAAACCAATATTCAATCAAACGAGACCAGACAGAGCCCGAAATGCAGGAAAGGATATAGACCTTAGTTCTAAATCCACCTTTCATAACAATTGAGTTAATAAAATATGTAGAGTATGTATCTAGACATCCAAACGTTAGGACAACTTAAACAATCAAAATCGAAATATGGAACTTTCAATTTCCATATTCCTATAGGCATTTATACAAAGTTGGACAAAGAAACATGTTTTTCTTCAAAGTTGAGAAAGTGGGTTTAGCGCCTTTTGGAATTAAGCATAAAATACAATGTAATAGCTTACTTAACTACACCGGAAGTCCGTGTGTATATTACTTTGCTTCTTTGATCAGAGCGATTCCACATTGTCGAGCAGCAGAGCAGGGAACATTTGAAGAAATCTTACAGGGGCGGATCTATCTGGGGGGGGGGGGGGGGGGTTGACCCAATGTCGATGCGGATACTGTGTGGGTCTGGACACATGATGGCGTTTTCTATGCACATCACATTTTCACTTGGCAGCCCATTGGGGGGGGGGTTTAAACACCCTAACCCCCCCCCCCCCCCCCCCCCCCGTAGATCCGCCACTGTTATCTTTGAGTATTCAAAATCTGCATCTACATGTTTCAGTACAAACACAGGCACTAGAGTACATTTGTATATTTTTAGTTTGGGGACTTTGAACAAAAAAGTTTATGAAGACGACGGTAATCATAAACCAATTGCATCACTATGTTGTCTTTCAGTTCCACACCGTATAGTGGTAAGGGAAGCGAACTGACGTCGGATTGCAACTCTCACTGCGCATGCGCGGCAAACTATGAACCGGTGTGCGGAGAGGACGGCGCCATGTACTTCTCTCCCTGTTACGCGGGCTGCACGAGTGAGGGCTCGCTCGAAGACGAATCATTGGTGAGAGAATACTTGTCTAGGAAATAATGAATCAGACTTTTAAAAAGGTTTCTTTATCATTCCAAAAGCCTATCACATTAAATAATTATTTGCTGATGGCATCATGATTATAATACAGTAAGTTTTACCAAACCACTTCTACAGGCAATCAAAGCCAATACCAAGACCACGGGTTTAGTTGTGTTAGCGGGGGGGGGGGGGGGGGGGGGGGGGTTAAAGGAATCTAGTAACTTTGTTGACATGTGCAAAAGTGATGAATGGTTGATGCAATGTATATTGTTGTTATCTCATATGTCCACAGGGTATTGTGTGAAAATTTCAAGTCAAATGGACATTGTATGGCCAAGTAATGAGCGAAAATGCAAAGTGATATTCATTAACTCACTGCACTCACTTTGTACACAGAAGAAAAACTCGCCCGGAGTTTTTCTTATCTGAATACTTCAATCATACATATTTTTGTAACGAAAGGAAATTTGAAAAACCGAAACCTGTCCCGTGATTTTATTGTTAATACGAATACAACAAGGTATTAAAGGGAACCGCTAGAATTAGAATTTTATTTTGAGGATTTGGACAATGTTACTAGGTCCCTTTAAAGTCTTTCCCGTACCAATGTTGGCACATAAGGCGGCGCCTATCTCCGTTTCATTAGCCCTAGGCCACACGTTTACTAAATGTAGCGAAAGTTACAGAAGGGGCCAGTCCTCTGTTAACTCGTGTGATTAACTTTCCCTTCTCCATTCTATAAATGCCGAGTGTCTGGCTAGAAGGCAGGAGGTACCATTTTTAAAGTCTTTGGTATGACCCGGTCTGGGTTCGAAACCGGGACCTCCCGTGCATGAGGCGGACACTCTAACCGCTAAGCCACCATGCTCGAGAGAATACTTGTCTAGGAAATAATGAATCAGACTTTTAAAAAGGTTTCTTTATCATTCCAAAAGCCTATCACATTAAATAATTATTTGCTGATGGCATCATGATTATAATAAGGGTAAGTTTTACCAAACCACTTCTACAGGCAATCAAAGCCAATACCAAGACCACGGGTTTAGTTGTGTTAGCGGGGGGGGGGGGGGGGGGGGGCAACACAAATTGTTGCCCGAGGAGACCGATACAAAATGGACCCGATACCGAACAAAAGTGAACCTTTCTGATTTTCTTTTTTTTTTGGGGGGGGGGGGGGGGGGGGGACACCGGTGCTTCGGGCCTGGAGCTTTCGCGTGAAGTCTCCGAATGTGGATGCTATGAAGGATATAGTCTCTGAATTTTGATAATCTAGACTATGGTAAAAGCGTCTGCAGACATTTTAAAATTTACGTTTGAAAAGCAAAACCCAATTTAGTATTATGTCACAGTAAGCCGAACATCAAGGTACAAGAGAAGTATGAAAGCTCCAAGTAATTTGACTGAATGTTCACAACGTTAATGGATCACTTTAAAGGTCCTGACCAAAACAATGCTGACTTGAACAAGTTATTGATGCTTATGAGTCATGTATTTATCCCTTTATCTTCTACCTCCAGATATACTTCGATTGTCGGTGTATCGTTCCAGAGTCGAATTCTACTTCCTTGCTCATCTACGATGACGCCACGAACGTCAGCACTTGGGTGAATGAGTCGGCATATGGAAGCGCTGTCCCGGGTCGCTGTCAGACCGAGTGCTCGCAAAAGTGGCCTTATCTGGTGCTGATTCTGCTCTTCCAATTATCTGGCACCATGGTCGGCATCCCAGCTTGGATCGCCGTCATGAGGTATGTACCCGATTCTTTAAGGTGACTGTGTCGTGTTTTATAGAGGGCGCTTTTTGAACGCGCACGTCTAAGAGTTGTGCGAGGGTCACACTAACACAATGTTCCACCTGCAACTTCTGTCATGCCGTTCACATTCACATTTCTAAGTGACCGTACCATGTCGTCTGTGTTAAGTGCGTATCTCACCGGCGGAGACGTCGCCGCGACTGCCGCGACTGATCAGTCGCGGTAGTCGCGGCGACTCGGGAGACCCGAAAATGGTTTGCAATCTCACCAAGGCGAAGTCTCGGAGACGTCTCCGCGACGTACCCATGGGAGCAGGAACAAACTGTACCAAATGATAAAGAACTCAGTCACGTGGTCTCTAAAGTGGGTCAAGCAACGTCAAGTAGTGTCGCGGAGAGGTCTCCGCAACGTCTCCTATCAGTCGCCTTGGTCTCCAGTAGGTCGCGGCGACGCGACGTCGCGGCGACGTCTCCCCAGTCGCGGACAAAATTAGTCTCCGCGACTGATGGAGACGTCGCGGAGACGTCTCCGAGACCTGCTGGAGACTGAAACAGTCTCCAAAAAAATCGAACATGTTTGATTTTCCCGCGACTCCCCGGAGACCCGGATAGTCTCCAGGAGACGTCGCGGCGACGTCGCGGAGACGTCTCCGCGACCAGAATTGCTGACTGAGACGCGCCATGTCGAACGCGTATTTTGCGATACGATTATCGCACTATGCCAGAGAGTAGAGCGAGAGTGACGTTCGACCTCACGCACAGTTCCACCTGAACTTCGCATTCGCGTGTTTAAATTAACCGTGTCGTCGCATTTCAAGAGGGCGCACTTTGATAAGAAGGGATCACTGTGTTTTACACGCGCGTCTAACGATCTACGATAGAGTTGAATGAGTCACTCAGACACGTGCATACCCACTCTTGGGCTTTCCACATGACGCTTTGACAGGTGTATACGGTGCTCCTCTCTGCGTTTTCCCAAAATGCCCTCTAGGGTTAAATGCACAATGCATTTTTCAAATCAATCCAGATTGTCGCATTTCGACACCGTTTATTAATCACGAGTTGGGATCCAAAATGAAAGCAAACCATGTAATGCTGTCATAACTTGACTTCCTTTTATTCAAGTAATTGGTCTTCCAATTATTTGATACCTTGGTTGCCGTTTCTGATTGGATTGTTGTTAGCTCAGCAGGTGAAGATGGGTGTCGATTTATACGAGATACAACCCTGTCTTTGATTGTAATCAAGGATGTATTTATTAGGCTGTTTAAAGGGATGTCAACACTTTTGCATGTTATTTGTTTGTGTTTGTACTTCTTGTATTTATGTTCTTTAACTATAATCATCAATGGTTTGTGTTTTATTTGTTTGTTCTGCTTCAGGTGCGTGTCCCACTCACAGCGAGCCTTCGCCCTTGGTGTGCAGTCCCTGTTCTATGGAGGTTTAGGTAAGCAAAATATATGTCATATGACATAATAATTAGATAGAAAAAGGCGCTGAGTAGATTCATCCGATACGTACGAATGATTAGACTAGTGAAATGTCTCGTATTCCTATAATAATGATGTAGTCCAACTAATATTATTTTCACACAATCAACTTACCTTTTCTGTCTTATTTTACGTATTTTGAACTACCAATTTCACGATCAGATGAATCTTATCAAGGACCTATATTACGTGTTTTCTTTATCTGGACTTTGGCTAACCCTACCCATTATTCAATTATTTAACACTCCTATACCACAAATCAAGCGAACTACCAAAACACAACTCTTCACAGTTCTTCATCAACATACAGGGTCGGCGCCATATCTTGATACGATGGACTGATCTTGATACCTACGATGGATCTTGACTATGGCTAATCATACCATTATTATACTACAAATCGAGAGCGAATCACCGTAAATACTCCCTTATCTTCCTCACCAATTTACACATGATACAGGGTCGGCACCGGGACCAGTCGTGTTCGGGCTCCTGATCGACCTGGCCTGCCTTTACTGGGATACCTCGAGCTGCGAAGGTGGCGCCTGTCTCATCTACGACAACAAAAAATTCGCGCACTACTTCCTCCTGCTCGTCATGTGCTTTAAAACCGCCAGTCTGGTCTTCTTGTGGCTTGCTCTGTGCCTGTATAAGCCAGTCGGTGACGAGGCTGACGCCAACGACGACGTGTTAGGACCGAGGGCCAAGCGCGCTCCTACAACGGAACTGTAATCATACTGGTTACAGACCCCTAATGGCCCGGTCAGATATCAACGGATAGCGGAAACGAATGCCGAACGAATAGAAAATTTGCGAAATTAGATAATCCGGTGATGAAAGTCGTCTCCATTGCTTCATGTACAAATCATAGAACAACGTACACACCGGACAAGGGACGGACAAGAAACGCATATGAACGGAGACAAACGGATGGAAAATTTAGCTCTCCGTTTGACATACGTTTACGCAATCCGTTGATATGTGACCGGGCTATAAGAAACAAACTCTATGAAAGGGGTCTATACTAGAGAATAGCGAATATTCTACTAAAGAGGGATGTAGTATAAGGATCACCCTGTCACAAATATTCGCGATGAAGACTATTCATGAATATCATGGTCACTAGATTGTCCCTTTTCCCCTTCGAAATATCGAAAACAAAAAAATTAAGTCCGCGGTTTAAAACAGACGCACTGCCATACGGACCAAACAAGATACAACGACGCAACATGTAATTGTGGGCCCTTTTAAAATATTAACATTATGCTGATAACTGTTAAAGGCCAATGCAACTCGATCTAGAATAGGGTTTATCCTACTGTCTTTATACATCGTGATATGCTTGTTTATTTCGCATAACAATACCCCGACTCAGATTTCTGCTTTGGACGAAATATGTGCAAACACTATCGGGTAGACCACTATTCACGTGAACGCTGGAGGCCGCCATTGTTAGGTCTGTGCAGACTACTGAGATCAATCTATGATGCATTCCTGCATTCACCGGACCAAACCATTGTTTGAAATACTTGTAGACGCTTTGATGAGTCTGCAAATCAGTGAAAAGATTTTTTGTTCGGCCATCCACACAGTCGTCAGAATTTGCGAAGCATGTCGAGTAGTTACACGAACATGGCCGCTCCCATCATCTTTTGCCGCCGTAACAATTAATACAATTTGGGTATGTTCACAGAAGGATTTCATGGGATTCAGTAGGCCAAAAATGCCAAGTCATGTATCAAATTAAATGTCTGTTCACCCTCTAAATGATAATAGTAGCCGAAAGCCGTAGTTTCATTGTCCTTTAAGCTTATAATTTGTTTTAAAACCGATTGTATGAACAGGTCAGTGGAAATAAAGAACACAGTCCCACAAAGAGGAAAGTGTGTTATGAAACGGATGTGACAGTCACAGCAAAGGAACCCTGTGACCACCAATATTATGGTAAACTACGTTACCATGGAAAAGTTAATGGCAATAAATTGATAAATTAATTAGTGTGTAAATTTGGCACGTAAAAACAAAAAAAATGTTGTCTGATAAGCGAGTTTTAGCAATGGATTTTTGATGATAACATCAAATTGTGGACGGCCCCATACAATCCCACACCATTCTCATAACAGTTATCTACCCATTGACGGGGAAATTTGTTTTGTCAGATACTTTTTTCCAATGGAGGGTCACAATGCAATTAACATAATAATTACAGCTTGCAGTTTTATCCACAGTTAATGCTCCTTAAAAAACAAATTCTGCAGGAATGTTGTTCTTCTCTCTCCATTCTGTCATTTTCGTTGCCTGCGTCAGTAGTCAAAGAAGAACAAGATAATGTGATAATTTTGTATTGACTATTGAAACTTTTCTACTAATACATGTGAGCTAAAATGCTGTCAGGAAATGTTATTATGAAGAAGACGAGGACAGGTCATCTGTATCGGAATTGCAAACGAATAATTGCTTTATAACTTTGTTCAGATCTAGGTAAATATTGTAAGATTATAGCTTAACATGTTTCTTGCCCGTTAAAGAATGAAGTCGCACTCATACAAAAATCCATTACATAGAGCGATTATGCTACGATTATAATTTGATTAGGGCAATAAGCACTTAAACAGTTTGAGTATCGTTTAAACAATTGTTTTGTCCTTGTTCTTGTTCTTCTTCGTATTATTATTATCATTAGTAGTATTATTAGTGTTGTATTAATTATTATATCGTTTGTATTGTTGTTGTTTTTTGTTATCATTATTATTAGCTTTATTACTATTATTATTAATATCATTATTATTACTATTATTTTAATTATTACCATTATTATCATTGTTATCCTTATTCAAGATAAAGTTATACAGTTGTGGTTCGAAAAGACATTAAACGAAGAAAGAACGTCCTTGTATAAGAAAAATATTTCACATGATAACAGTTTAAACAGATTATACATAATATTGATTGTTTTAAAATTGTGTGCGAACAGTCTCTCACTTTTTGTATGGCTTTTCGGATGGCTTGTGTGCTGTTCGTTTTTGCATGTATGTATGTGTATGTGTGGGTATGTGTAAGTGCAAATGTGTGTGTGAATTGCCTGCTGTTGTGTATGTGTGTGCATAATGTATGTGCGTATGTGTGCGTTTGTGAGCATATAACGTAGCGCCGCGCCTGCCTTATTGCCAGGAACACGTCATAAACACTGGCCTTACACATGTTACACGTACGATATGATGGAAGACGGACGCTCAAATGAAATACACACACAAGACAAGTACATACAACGAAACGGATGCCAATCTCAAGGTCTAGCGCGATACCAATATCGCCTTGGTCAGTGGCGTAGCGTGGGTCGGACTGATTTTTTATTTATTTATTTATTTATTTTTTTGGGGGGGGGGGGGGGGGGATACGCACAATTATTATTATATTTGTTTATTTGTTTTGGGGGGGCAGACCATATGTTTTCTATGTTTTCTTTTTTAAACTGTCCCTTTATGTTTCCTAATGTGTTTTTTTTTTTCTTCAAACAATTGGTGGGCATGTGCCCGCCATGCCCACGTCGCTACGCCACTGGCATTAGTAATTAACTCTATTGCAATTCATATCGCGACCTGATCAGCTTTAAAATTGCCATTTAGTATGTTGTATACTATTTTATTTGTAATGTTGTAATGAATATAAACAATTTGTGAAAAAAATAAATAACTTAATAGATATTCATAAATTACATGGCTGATTGAAGTTTTTCCTCCACACCAAATTTTACTACGCCCTGCTTTGCTTTCTCCTGTAATCCTTTTTTAAATATTTTTTTTATTTTTTTTATAGATTTTGCATCATTTTGTCTCCAATATACATCTGTTTTTAATATCGAGGACACTCATTATGTGTCCTTTTCTTGATTATTAGTATTTGTATTTGGGCAACTCCAGCGTCACGGACATTACAAACATACAGTATTTTCATGACTTTCCAATGCCACTACTAATTCATACCTCTACCTAATGTCTAACTTGTATTTTTATTACAAAGCAATAGCCTGGTTAAGTATGCAAAAAAAGTTTCAGAACATTTTTCCAATTCGTTACTGAGTAATTCTGCAAAATGTGCGCCGTCACGGACATTACATTTTTTGGACATGACTTTTTGCATCCATATACATCTTTGCAAAAATCTGTTCTGAGACCTCACAAAGGTGATTTAGGTATTCAATTATAGACAAGGCAATGATGAATTGAATCCAAGTTGGATTTTGCGAAACGGGCCAGGTATATGTGATCTAGACAACAAAACGTTGCGTCACGGACATTACATTTTTCAGCGTCACGGACATTACAGTTTGTCCGGAGGATTTGATTAATTAAAAAATATACTTTAGAGCACTCAAAAGTTTCATGTATGGTTTCCGTTTCTCCTATAAGGAGACACCCGAAATTAAAACAAATCATGTGAACTGAAAGATATAAACATAGGATCATGTTGTATGGAAAATAATCCAGAAAAAATCAATAGGATTTGAAATAGAGCCAATTGTTTTTTTTTTAGTTCATGTCCACTTTTTTGTGGAATTGCCCATTTATTAAAATATGTTTTTAATCATTTGTAAAGATGTTTGTATTGTGTTCTATTATGATGTTACAGATGCTTACCTTACGATATAACCTTATAATAAAGTTGATGATCCACGTTTCTTCATTTGAAGAGTTTAATTATAAAGGGCGCTCACAAATTTTCAACTTTTGGAGAAAAACATACTTCTTTGTCCGATTTTGTACACCTGCCTATAGGAGTGTGAAAAATTAACGTTCCATACTTTGAATTTGATTGGGTGAATTGTCCTACAATTTGGATTTTTAGATAGCTATATACGTAGCTCATTACTGTAGTGATATCGTTCACTCAAAATGTATGGAAAGTTGATTTAGCGCCTTTTGGCACTAAGCTCTTCATATAACATTATTATACAAGCCTCGTTTCCTCGTTTGTCCCTTCTGTTTCTTTAGAAAGTTTTGTGTTTGAAAAGTTTGTTGTCAGGATTTCGGAAGCTCCACAATGTCACTCGATGTATGCAGATTGTGTTTGTTTTAATACTTACCTTGATAATGAATCATATTCAACCTGACAAGTGTCCTTGCCCGGAAGATATACCAGGTTTAATTTTCACTTTTATTAATTCAAATTCGCAAAGTCAATGGGTTGAACGGGATGATCGTCATTTTTTATTAGAGATTGAGCACAAAATAAAGAGAGAGCAATATTGCTTCGAGGTCGTATCTTGTTGCCAGGGCCACGACATAAACACTGCCCCTACACAGAATCAGAGATGGATACAGAAGACAGAGTAAAATAAACACAAAAGACATGACAACAACATTTTTTTTTAAATGCAAGCATTTTAAAATTTTTTTGAAAAATCCAACAAATTATTTGGGCCCCAAATAATTATTAGATCAGATACATTGATTGATATATGGGTCGATTTTGACCAAATAAAGTTTATTCTGCCATTATAATTGCATGTTCTCTCAAATTCGACACTCGGTTTGTCATTACCTCACAACAAAATTGTGATGTGCAGCGCCCTCCCTAACCAAAACTAAACTGCCCTTTTAATGCGCATATTATGTACCTAAGCACACACACGCACATGCCCGTAGCCCAAATTAAGAAAGGTCCACTACTAAACAGTGGTCTTGGACAATGGTCGGTCTTGTTGACCAAAGTAAATGCACAAGTTAATTTGCGGTCTCGGTCTCGAAAATATTCGGCGACGGACACCACCCCCACCCCCCCCCCCCCCCCCCTCCTTCAAAAATCCTGACTACGGATCTGGAGTAGACTGATAGATTATAGTATGACACAAGTGAGATAGAGTCCACACACATACGAAAAGTCTACAGTACTCATGATCAGTCAAAACCATGTCATTCGCGGAGAGAACTGTTTCATATTCGAACAAGCCCATGTCATATTCCCTGGTCATAATTATTCGGGCAAAGCCATGACATATTCGGGCAAAGCCGTGCCACATTATGGAAAATTATGCTACTTTCGGGCTAAACCATCAGAATCAATCATTTCCGAGCAGCTACTAAAGGTGGCGACCCTCTTTTTTGACACATGCAAAACGGGAAGGATGATTATTCGGGCAAAAGTTATCAGCCCCACTGGCATAATTGTGCCCGTACGTAGGCCCATGTCGGTGACAGATTTATATCACACAATGTCAATGTTTGACCTCAAGGACTATCAAACTTTCGTTCATATGGCAAGCCGTTTTATCATGTAGGCCTATTCCTATTTTTTGATATCAAGAATTACCATTGCTTAATAACAGAAAATCATTTCATGATATCAAGAGTCGATTTCTTGATATCAAGAATTGTTATAGTGATTGATTTCGTGAGCGAAAGTATTGCAAGAATTAATTTGGATATCGAGCTCAAAAGTAGTGCAAAGATTCACAATTGATTTCGAGCGCAAAAGTAATGCAGAAATTCATTCTGATTTCGAGCTCAAAAGAAGTGCAGAAATTCACTCTCGGTGGTCTCAAGAGCCAAAGTATCGCAAAAATTAATTTCGTGATATGTTGCCAGTAAGCGGTTTTTTAGTTTTATTTAAAGATTATTCTCGTAGAAATTATTTCTTTGCTACTTTTTGAAATGCATTTGCATTTTAAAATCTGACAATGGGTAGAACAAATTAAAGTTCATCAAAAATCTTCCAATTAATACTGTATACAAAAGTCTGACAAAATACTTTTTGCAAACACAAAAATGGCAACATATCAAGAATTCATTTCGTGATATGTTGCCGTTCTGCGTTACGCAAACCTGTATTAAGGATTGTTCCGTGTGCAATAATATGTCCACGTTTTTTCTGAATAATTAATTTTATATTGTACTTTGTCATGTTAGTTGAAATAATGTCAGATGTGATAATTTTCCAGCAAAAATCTTCTAAACAGACTTACAAAACACGCATTGTAAAAACATAAATTGGCAACATATCACGAATTCATGCCACGTGCACAGAAGTCATCATTGAAATACACCACGTGGCATGAATTCGTGATATGTTGCCAATTTATGATTTTACAATGCGTGTTTTGTAAGTCTGTTTAAAATTTTGTTTGTTGGAAAATTATCACATCTGACATTATTATTTCAACTAACATGACTAAGTACAATATAAAATTAGCTATTCAGAAACAACCTGGACATATTATTGCGCACGGGACAATCTTTACAACAGGTTTGCGCAACGGCTATTGACAACATATCACGAAATGATTTCGTGATAATATGCTGCCGTTCTACGTCGCGCAAACCTGTAGTAAGGATTGTCCCATGTGCAATAATATGTCCACGTTGTTTCTTAATAATTAATTGTATATTGTACTTAGTCATATTAGTTGAATTAATAACGTCAGATGTAATGATTTTCCAGGAAAATGACTTCTAAAAAGACTTACAAAATACGCATTTTAAAAACATAAATTGGCAACATATCACAAATTCATGCCATCACTGACCTCCGTGCGCACAAGGCATACGTTCGTGATATGTTGCCAATTTATGTTTTTACAATGCGTGTTTTGTAAGTCTTTTTGCTGGGAAATTATCACATGTGACGTTATTATTTCAACTAAAATACTAAGTTCATTTTAAAATTAATTATGCAGAAAAAACGTGGACATATTTATTGCACACGGGACAATCTTTACAACAGGTTTAAGCAACGGTTATTGGCAATATATCACGAAATGATTTCGTGATATGTTGCCGTTTTACGTTTTTTAAAGACGCGTTTTCGTATGTTTTATAACAAGTAATTAAACTAGAAAACTAGAATTCTCGCGATACATTGACTTTCGACACCGCACCGCTCAGGATGAATTCGTGCAATACTTTTGCGTTCAAAATCAGGATGAATTTGTGCACTAGTTTCAGCTCTAAGTCAACTGTGAATGTTTGCACTACTTTTGAGCTCGAAATCAGAATTAATTTTTGCATTACTTTGGCGTTCGAAATCAATTGCGAATTTGTTCAATACTTTTGCGCTCGATATCCAAATAATTCTTGCAATAGTCTTGCGTTCGAAAAAAAAAAAAACTGAAACTGTTGCTGTTTAATGCTGGAAACATCTTATGAAATCAATCTTGATATCAGGAATTGAATTTTTGAAATCAAGAATTGAATTTTGGATATCAAGAAATGCAATCTTGATATCAAGAATTGAATTCTTGATATCAGGAAATATGAATAAATGTTAAAACGGCTTGCCATACGTTCATACGATTGTTCCAGATTATCGTGCTGTATTTGCTTACACACTTACACACATGAGAACATATCGAGATATTTTAAGAAGTCAAATAAATACAATTTTACCGTTGGTTCCTTGATTCATTATTATTTCGATTTCGAAATAAAGTAAAACAAAATAATGTTGTGGTTGATTGTATTTCAATAAATTATTGTTGCTAGATTTTGGAAATCGGGCACATACTCTCAAAGCCCTCCAAGACGTATACAGATCATAGTGAGTGATTTTAACAAGTCAAATTAATCATCTTGCAGTAGGCCTAATGTTTTCTAGTCATGATGAATGATGTTTACGATTTCGAAACAAAAAGAAACAGTAAGTGTTAACAGAACCTTGAAACTCGTTTAATGCCCCCTAAACCCCACCAACACAAATACTTATAAAATTCAGAGATTTTAAGAAGACAATATTATACCTTGCCGTATAAGTTCCTCGTCATGATTTATGATACTTACGATTTCGAAAGAAAAAAGTATTATGAACGGAGAGTCGAATTTGTAAGTTCTGTTATTCGAAATAATCTTTCGAAAATAGACTGGACGTAAATCATGAATTACACTTTATTGACTGTCGTTAAATTATTGTTAATTGCCACTTATTTCAAGCAATATAATTGTTCATATATATATATTTATTATAAAACTAATATACCTCTGTAGTATAATCTATTATCGCTGACATACGAAACCCGTCTACTTGAAGGTAGAGTTTAGTTTCATTTCGATTCATCTTTTGTCAGAGGGTTTCGCAAACGTAATGATTATAAATATAAGTACAACCATTGTGGCAGAGATATAAGTATGATTGATGTAGTACTGTATGTTTTATTGGTCAGTTGAGTTGGGTGGGGCTTGGTATTTAATACGGTTATATATATAAATATATATCAATACGTTGATCGAAATCACATATCACATCTTGCAATGATTGTGATAGCAAGGATTCACGGAAGCTGTATCCATATACAAACACATTTTTGTGTTTCCTGCACGGGTGTGACTTCAGTTCATTGTTTGGGGTGAGTAACTTTTTTATCAGCGAGTTATAAAGGGGTTCTTTTTCATTCTGGCGTAAAATAAATTTCCCTTGACATTAAAATATGATAGAGAATTATAATGTATGGCAGGGCTTCCTTTGTGTGTCAATTTAAATTGCTATTCTTCTTTTGGCAGAGTGTTGATAAGCAAATCATAATGTAATCACCATATATGAGTAAAACTACTCTAATTAATTGCCACTTATTTCAAGCAATATAATTGTTCATATATATATATTTATTATAAAACTAATATACCTCTGTAGTATAATCAATTATCGCTGACATACGAAACCCGTCTACTTGAAGGTAGAGTTTAGTTTCATTTCGATTCATCTTTTGTCAGAGGGTTTCGCAAACGTAATGATTATAAATATAAGTACAACCATTGTGGCAGAGATATAAGTATGATTGATGTAGTACTGTATGTTTTTTTGGTCAGTTGAGTTGGGTGGGGCTTGGTATTTAATACGGTTATATATATAAATATATATCAATACGTTGATCGAAATAGCAAGGATTCACGGAAGCTGTATCCATATACAAACACATTTTTGTGTTTCCTGCACGGGTGTGACTTCAGTTCATTGTTTGGGGTGAGTAACTTTTTTTATCACCGAGTTATAAAGGGGTTCTTTTTCATTCTGGCGTAAAATAAATTTCCCTTGACATTAAAATATGATAGAGAATTATAATGTATAGCAGGGCTTCCTTTGTGTGTCAATTTAAATTGCTATTCTTCTTTTGGCAGAGTGTTGATAAGCAAATCATAATGTAATTACCATATATGAGTAAAACTACTTTGACAAACATAGAAATAAGAGAGTGAACGATTATGCTGTATTTGCTATTGGTGCTGGATAGGGCTAGTTACTTGAGAAGTTCATGTACAGTTATCAACGCGTAAATATTTCCTATATCACTTTTTTGTAATGATTGTGATAGCACGAAAAGTCGAATCACATGCAGGTATGTTTTCGTTATGATTGGATGGGAGTAACAGCCTTTCATATTCGTTGGTGAGAAACGTATGCTTTAATCACAGAGTTCTGAAGCCGTTTTTCGACTATGCTGGATGATTGTATAAACTTTATCAACGAAAATGTACTTGTGACAATTTAGCTCTGTTATATTTAAACACTTTAATTAGCTTTGCAAACAAAGAAATAACGCATAACGCCTTATAGGATCATAGTCAAGCACTTTCAATGCTACAGTTGAGAATGTACAATGTATTTAATCGTTAAGAACTTTTCTCAAGGCTATTTAATGTTTAAAAATATGAGATAATCAACTATTTTATTTTGAACTTGTCAAGTTTACAAACTCCGCACTTTATACCATTCCTATTTTATTTTGTAAAATTCCTGGTATTTAACCCTTCCCTTCAAAACAAGCCAATAAGCTTGTATTATGTTATCGTTATTTATATTATTTTGATTTAAAGGGACTTAGTAACATTGTCCAAATCCTCAAAATAAAATTGTAATTCTAGCGGTTCCTTTATACCTTGTTGTATTCGTATTAACAATAAAATCATGGGACAGCTTTCGGTTTTTCAAATTTCCCTTTCATTACAAAGATATGTATGATTGAAGTATTTAGATAAGAAAATCTCCGGGCGAGATTTTCATCCCTGTACAAAGTGAATGCAGTGAGTTGGTGAATATCACCCAATATCACTTTGCATTTTCGCTCATTACTTGGCCATACATTGTCCATTTGACCTGAAATTTTCACACAATACCCTGAGGACATAGGAGATAACAACAGTATACATTGCATCAACCATTCATCAGTTTTTGCACATCTCAACAAAGTTACTAGATCCCTTTAAACCTGGTGTAACTTGATTATTTTTCCTTTTTTAAATTCTAAGATATCATCGAATGCAGATAAAACCATGGGAACGGTATTCAGACACGTTTACCTTCTACTCAGCATAGCGATGTGTGGAGTAGAAGGGGCGTACACCTCCTACACGGGTGACAAAGAAACCCTCTCTGGTCGGTTAAATAAGCTCCGGATACAGAATGATCGTTTAACCCTGACACCCTGCAAGTGGGACTTGGGTGATAAATCAGCGATGTGTGACGGCAAGCACCTGATAACTGTTCCGAGCGGTTTTCCTCCAAATGCAATGAAGTTATACCTTCAAAACAACGAGATCGGTATGCTGTTGAACACTTCGTTTGAACCCTATCCTAATCTGGTAACTTTGGATTTGAAGCTTAACAAACTAAAAACAATTCAATCAGCAGCTTTCCAACCGCTCAAACATCTGGAGTCATTGAATGTGACTGGAAATCTCCATCTGGTTATACCTAACAGTGTCCCATTCCAACCCCTTGAAGCGCTCGTTTGGTTAGAAATGGCTGCGTGCAACCTGAAAGATTTGCCAAACGACTTGTTGGACTGGCTTCCAAATTTGAGATACCTTTATTTATGGAATAACCAATTAAGCTCCGTGAATGTGTCTCGATGTAAAACAGAAAGGTTGGATGAAGTAAGCCTTGCTGAAAACAAGTTTCAAGATCTTACTCCAGATAACTTCATCTTTGCTTGCCCGACCATATTTTTACAACTGTATATGAACCCGATCCGTTACATTTCGGAAGATGCAATAGCATCATTAACGGTCCAAACACTAGGACTAGGGATAGCTCCAGCTAACATTTCCGAATCAATGTTCAACGTTTCGAGTGGTGTTGCAAAGTCTTCAATTAACGAAGTCGTTTTTGCTAACATAGACTTGCATGGCATTCCAATTGGCGTATTTAGACCGCTTTATGACCACCCATTATACAAACTTGACATTTTAATGAGTGGGGATAGCTCGCTTTCGAAATACTCCTTTGACGGGTTAAACTGTCTTAAACAATTGGTATTGTCCAACAGTTTGATAAGAAAGATTGAACCAGAATTTTTTGCCGAAATGACCCTTCTACAACTCATAATATTGAATGATAACAACATCAATGAGGTCAATCCAGACAATGCCACTTGGAAGAGTAATATAACATATTTAGAAATAGCTAGGAATAGAATATACTACCTTTATGGTTATCAACTGCGTGGCCTTAGCAATTTGAAAATCTTGAATCTTCATTATAATACATTACTAGTTGGGTTAGTATTATCCTCTCATGATGGGTTAGAAAACCTTCGGGCGATTGACGTAACAGGAACGAACTTAATTTTGCCATCCTTGACGTCTGGTCTCTTTGGATTTCATTTTGTGGACCGCATCCCTTACAAAAGTAAACGAGCTTTTAAGCCAGACCAAACATTTAGCAACACAAAAAATATAAAAATCATAGACGTGAGTCGCTCGGAACTTACCATAGAAGACATTTGGGACTTCTATGCCAGTGTGTCTTTATTCCGGGGATTGGTTAATTTGCAGGAGCTGCATCTGAGCAACAATCCTCTGGGAAATTTGCCAGATAATGTTTTTGAGGACAATTCGTTGCTTGCTAACTTGATGATGGACAACTGCAAAATGTTGAGTCTCACTGGGAACGTTTTTAAGGGACTGCACTCTCTCGCTAATTTAGATTTGAACAGGAATAATTTGATCTTAATATCAGCAGAAGCGCTTAACTATCTACCGGTTCTGGTGACACTGAACATCAATGATAACAAACTTATGTTTGTAGAGGAAGGAGCCATGGAGAAGGTCCCATTGATCAGAAATATTAGTCTTTCGAATAATCGGTTGGTCGCATTCAATCTCAGCACATGGAGCACATTGGGGGATTACGATCTGGATTACATCGATGTTTCTGGAAACCCGTTTGCTTGTCAGTGTCCCTATGGCTGGCTAAACGACCTCGCCAACTCGCCTAAAATGTTTCTACACCAAAATGAAACACTCTGCTCGGACGATTCCATAGGCGAACTGCGAGGAAAGCCTTTGCTAGAGTTTAATGCAAGTAGATATTGCGCTCCTAATATCCTACTCTTTTCCACACTTCCTTTCGTTGCACTCGCCGTGATAATTGGTATGTCGCTCGCTTTCCGCAACAGATGGTTGATTAGGTACAAACTATTCTTAGTGAAAATGGCAATCATTGGTTACAGAGAAATGCAGGACCCGCGAGAACACAACGAGTTTGTATTTGATCTCAATATCATGTTTTCTGAAGAAGATGGGGCCTGGGCCAAGGAGCACCTGCGACCTACCCTAGAAGAGAGTCTTCCCGATTACGACAGGTATTCATTCGGTGATGAGGACCTCACGCTTGGTATGCACTACCTGGAGGCAGTTCACTACGCCGTGGAGCATAGCTTCAAGACAATTCTGCTCCTCAGTAGAAGCGCTGTCCGGGACAACTGGTTTCTCATCAAGTTTCGCACCGCCATGGACCACGTATATGACGAGCTGACAGAAAACACCGTCGTCATCTTTCTAGAAGATATTCCCGAGGACGAGATCCCGTACCTGGTTCGTTTGTATCTTAGCGACCGCAGACCGTACATGAGATGGCCCGAAGATGTCAGGGGGCATGAATATTTCTGGAACGAACTTACAAAGGTTGTCACAGTCAATTTAAGATATAACCCTTTGATACCACCAGAATGATTTTGACAAACCCTGTCGAGTATGGACAGATAATACTTACGTGAGATAAGTATCGTTACGTCTTGAACAATCCTACAACACAGTCAACATACAGAACGTAAAACTATGGAAACCTGTGGAACAAATTTACAGATCCAGTTATTGTCAATTTAGAGTTGAATAATTAAATGTTATTAATACCTAGGGTTACCAAGTATACATTTTTCGATATCAGCAGAATAAACATATATCCATGCAATCAAATTAGTATTTGGCAAAAAAAGACAATGAACGTGAACACTTAGGAGATGCATATAACCTGCATCGCATTTTAAATATGTGGAGGAACAAGATTAAGTCTACAAAACATTAAGTAATTTATGTTTCGCGTATAATAAAGCATACGCCCCTGTCGATAGGAGACGTTGACCCCCATTGACCACGACGAATGCTCTTTTAGACCGACTTGGGGTTACATTATACTCGAGATTATCTTGCAGCAGGTGGCAGGAACGTAGAACAGACAAAGAGTTGCATATATTAAAACACACCACCTATACTTCTCAAACAATATTGTTCTTCCCTATTCCAGAAGCTTACGTGGACACTGTTTATGGTTCAAACAAGAGAGCGGAATCAGAATAACCTTTTCAAATGGTGGAACAAGGTCTATGAATTGATATGTTGTATTGCAAAGTGTATCCAGTCTATTGCAGACACTTATTCCGTTTATGAAGTCATATTGCGTCGCATCAGCATAAACTTGTCTTAGTTTATAGCAAGACACAGTGGCCTAGCTACGGGGAGGGGTCAAGTTGCACCAAATAAATTAACAAAACAATAATGGCAAAAGACAGAGTGTCCCCATAACTAAGTGACGTGAGCCATCGATCTGTATAAGAACATGCTACGTCACCAACGGTTTAGAGACGTAATTTTAGTAATGAGCCTCGCATGTTTTACAGTCCTTCCCGTGCCAATTTGGCACATAAGGCGGCGCCTATAAATATCCGATTCATTAGCCCTAGGTCACTCGTTTACTATATGAAGTGAGAGCTACATAAGAGGGCTAGTCCTCTGATAACTACGCGTGTTTAACTTTCCCTACTCCAGCGCCTGGCTAGAAGGCAGAAGGTACCATTTTTAAAAGTCTTTGGTATGACCCGGCAGCGAATTTGCGTTTCCCAAACCATTCAGCAAGGCGTCGATACGCGTTAGATCTGCCCGGCGTTTAATTGGAATCGGGCGACTTGAATGGAGACCAAAGCGCGCGCTTCAATTCGAATTCGCTGTGACATATAAATAGACTTATAGCCACTAAAACTCCTTCCTGTCCCTTCAAAAACTAAGCAAGATTTAGCTCAATCGGTAGCGCGTCAGAATTAGACGTGATAGATCCCTGGTGCGATCCCGACCATCATACAACATGTACAACGCGTATGATTTTTAATTTGCTATTCTTACGGCACTCACCGCAATGTTCGATTGTATACAAGTCGGAAATTTCGGGTATCCGCATGCGCAACCAAAACTCAGGTAAAAATCAGGGGGGGGGGGGGGGGGTCATACTGCGCGCTAATCTTGGAAACTTTTATGGACTGGCTAACATGGAATTCTGGGATACGTTTAGTCTAGGATCGAGACCCTCGATCGCATGCTGAACATAGCGCGACCAACGAGAGAGGTCTGCGTAACATCAGTGATCGCTGCTCACGAGGCCTCGGCTGGCAGCTATCACTGCTGTTGTGCAGATCTCTCTCGTTGGCGGCTATCTATTATGGGTGGTGGGATTTTTTTTAGCATGCGATCGAGGGTCTTAGATCATAGACTACAAAATACCCAGCATTCCATGTTAGCCAGTCCATGAAGTTTCCAAAACCGGCCATGTTTGCTGCGTGTTAAGGCTATGGGAAAATTATCGCGCAGTGCGTAGATTCTCTTCTAGTTATTTATATACTACTTCTATGGTAAAAATAGCCAGAGCGTGGTCTCCCAAGTCGCTAATTCACAAGTATTTGCTGAATGGTTTGGCAAATTCGCGACCCGGCAGCGTTCGAACCCGGGACCTCCCGTGCCCGACACTCTCACCGTTATGCCCGGTTTTAATACTAATACCACCCAACTGGAATTAACCTGTTATTGGGTCATGAGAAATTGAAACATAAGTAAATTCTTCTGTGTAAGGGGACAAAGGGCGTGGCAGTCAATCTTAAATATCTACTTGTTTATATATACTACTCATATCTGTAATAATCTTGATACACTTGTTAAACCAAGTAATCAAGAAAACAGTGTCGGACATTTGATGGATAATGTGTATCAGGCACGTGTGAGAAAGCACATTGCTTATTTCTGTTTGGAAGATGTTTTTCATAATTGTAAGATACAAGTGAACATTTATTTTTCTATCAATTGTTAAATATATATTGCTTAATTGTTAAATAATTTGACGATACATCATTATACATATTTAGGTAACACTATCATTGCTTGAACAAATAATCATTGTTTGAAATTATTGTAAAGACACCTGGTAATATCAATACTAAATATGAAATAAGATGTCAAAAGTAGTCATGATCAAATCAATGCACGAATTATGTAATGATTTAGTTATTTAATTAGTGATTTAATTATGTAAATATTTATATCACACTCATAGCATATAAAATACACTGTTTATAAATCTATTTAGGTTAATAATGCTATTGTATTGTATCAATATTTCGTTAGCGATACATTTCAAGGGATCTAGTAACTTTTTTGACAAGTGCAAAAAGTGATGCGTACAATAATGTGGATTGGTGTGATATGTTATGTCCAGAAAGTAATGTGTGATCATTTCAAGTTAATTGGATGTTATTTGGCCGAGAAATTAGCAAAATGAAAATTGATATTCACTTACTCATCATGCTCATTGCACTACTTTGTTTACGGCTGAAATGGTCCCGTAGATAATTTCATATCCGAACACTTCACTGGTAAATATCTTCTGAACGAAATGGAAATTTGAAAAACCGTAACCTGTCCCATGGCCATGCTTTTTATTGTTAATGCGAATAAAACAAGATATGAGGGAACCGCTAAAATTCCAAGTGGATTTTGAGGATTTAGAAAATGTTACTTAGTCCCTTTAAATGAAAAGTACGCGAATTGTGAAATACACTTCACCGTATAATTGCCAGAGTTTCCATATTATATTATACCATACTATCATATCTGGATACCATACTTCATAAAAACATGACTGAAGTATGCAATTAAAGCCTAATGACAGTACTGGGAAAGGCCCCACCCACAACAAATGAAAAAAATACTCTTTTCACCAACCATGTGAAAGACTTGCG
>JBAMJV010008729.1:0-90579 GCA_037951105.1 Echinarachnius parma
TGTTGGTATTAAAAAGAGATTTATACTAGAAAAATACTCCATAGACTCTGTGTAATAATATTCTTAGAAAAATTGAGGTTCGAAGTGCTCATTGAAATGTCTTTTGAATTACTCACTTTTACCTACATGTAAATTGATACATAATTCTTTCACCGGTAAATACATGTTCATTGGTTAGGCATTTGGTAAGAGATTTACTACAAAAACACCTGACGGGCTCAGTGTTATATTGTAAGAAAGATTTAGGCATTAAAGTGCTCTTGAAAATGTCTTTTGAAAGACTCTCTTGTACCTAAATTAATACATTATTTTTTCACAAACCCATTTTATTTCTGTATATAAAATGTGATAATCATAATCTCTTAGCTTTATATTGTCCAGTCAGGTATATATATGCATATGGCCTCTTATCCTGGCTGAATAGGTCTATGAAAGCATATTCACTGAGGTGGAAACTGGTTGGACATTTGGTAAGAGATTTACTAGAAAAATACTAAGTCAGGTGTTATATTCTCAGAAGGATATATAAGTTTGACATGCTCATTGAAATGTCTTTTGAATTACTCACTGGTACCAAAAGTAATAAACTGATGCAATTTTCTATCCCAAGTTCAATGTGTATTTTTAATTTTTGTATGATCTGTATAATAATGTGGCAATCATGTGTACATTGTGTCACTAATTTGTGTCAATTTGTCAAACTTGTTGAAATCACAAACCATTTTCAATTTTTGTCAATATCTAACGTAATGATATCAAAGTTTATGAATCAAAATTCTGGACGGACTTACATTAAGTTGCGACGTTTTGCCGATGACTACCAGCTTCTTCTGGTAACCTGACAAAGGGGAGGGTGGTCCTTAATCCAACTAACTTAAAGGTTGGCTGACAAGAAAACTACCTAAAAATTGTGTTTTACTGTATCTAAGGTAGATTTTCATGAAGATTACTAATAAAAACATATTTTCCGCATCGGAAAACCCAGTAAAATAAAAAAAATCAACTTTTAAATTCACAGTAATCCCCGTAAAAGAATTGAGTCCGGGCGAAGAAAAATGACGTCATCTTTGTGACGTCACATGCAGGCAATCGCAGTATAGCTCGGTCATAGACGTACACGCCGAGTGCAATACTCACGTTGACAGAGAGATATTATTTCGATTTGTTTCAATATTTGCAAACATTTGTTAAAGTTTATATCATGGACGATCTACACTCAGATGTGTTGCTGCAAGCTGCTATAATTAATTTCTTAGGAATTTTCAGTTAAGCCTCAATTTACAAGCAAAAATTAGTTTGTTTTACTAGCAAGTCATAGGCTCTGCATGTAAACCATGCACGTTCATCCGTGTTGCGGTCTGCTTGTGATGTCATGATCCGGGTTGCACGTGCGCACATTCCCGCTCCGCTATAAATAACTTTTTTAGCAGCATGGAACGCCGATGCAGAAACAAGCAAAAAAGTTGCATGAAATTTACCTTTTTTGCCCAACTTAAGGATTTCTTTGAAAAAAAGAGTGTGGTATATCAATATAGGCACATATTTAAAGCTATAAACCTGAATCAAAGCCGGGATTTCACCATACCTTTAATGAAAGTGTTACATTAGATGGGGACCCACAGTCAAATGTTTGAGTGTTTAATTGCTAACTTTGCTTCATAAATATATTCAAGTGTCTTCAGATTTAAAGATAATGGTTTCGTAATAGGAAGTGAATAAGGGTTGTCATTGTCATTCAGAGGATGTCCCATAATAGTTTGGAATGTCTAACTGTCTCAATTCTAATTTTATATCTAACTTAATGAAAGTGTTACATTAGATGGGGACCCACAGTCAGTTGTTTGATCGTTTAATTGCTAACTTTGCTTTATAAATTTTAAGTGTCTTCAGATTTAATGCTAATGGTTTGGTTATAGGAAGTGAATAGGGTTGTCATTGTCATTCAGAGTATATGCCATAATAGTTTGGAATTTCATTTCGCACATGTATGTATAAAGTAAGGGTAAGGGTTTAAATAGAGGATAAACAACTTACTTGTTTGATGTCACCAAACTTTCACAAATTAAACTTCCTAGGACAATAAACATCACCTACATAAGTGTTTGCTTTATAGTGTGACTCATCTTAGATACCTTTGCATCATGATACATTTCCACTGGTAAATTTTGCAAAGCATATGATTTGCTGTTTTATTTTTTTAAAGTTATTTGTTTTCTTTTCTAAATAATGCATGTGTCCAAAATGAACTAGAACAAGATATATATTGTCTTGTAGTACTAGACAAAAAAATTATAAAAGTACATATAACATTTTCTCTCCATTATGGGGTGCTTTCCGCAACTTTGTTGAAGTGTGGAATGACTGGAATCCCTAAATACAGTCAAATATCTGCATTCAATTTTCAACTGAAAATGAGCAAAGAAAATTGGGCTTCCTATGACTACAAATGCTGCCTATGGACAGAAAGTTTGTAAATATATATGAGAACTTCCAAGTAAAGATCCGATGTGGGAATCCTCTTGTCATTATTGTTGGGTTAGAGAAGAGAGGTCCTTGAAGGGGTGAAGCCCTCTTAGAGCGCTACTTCAAACAACTCTTTTTCTTCCAGTCTTCAGCTAAATTCTCTATTTACACTTTCATTTTGTTCTCATACTTTTGACTACAAAGAAGAAACACAAATGTTTGGACAACGCAAAGAATGGAATAATGCCGTATTGGTGAGGCCCTATAGCTGTATAACCAATCGTCCTGTGAACGTTAAAGTGATCCATTAACTTTGTTGAATTTTTAAAAAAATCATCCGTAGCTTTAACATTTCTCTTGTACCTTGTTATTTTGCTTATAAATGTTGACAGAATTTAATCAAAGTGTTGTTTATTTTTCAAATGGCTCCCTAGTTATGGAGATATTTATGATTGAATGCAAAGCCTTCTGTAATTATTTGAGACAAAATCAATGGGCAAAAAGGTGATAAATCTGACATCAATTTTCAAATTTTTACTTGGTTTACAATCAAGGCACGTTCTTTTTCTATAAAACCAACTTAAATCATTCATAAGAATTCCTAGATTGAGAATGGAGTATGATTGAAGGCTCAATTACATGGATGAAGGTAATGGTCTAATGGACCACTTTAAGTTTAACTTTCCCTATTGCAAATAACAAAATGGCCCACCCATCCTAGTCCGGATAGAAAAAAAAAGTGTGCATGAATGTTGACAAAAGTGTGAAAAAACTTCTAACTTGTGTTTATATCAGTCGGATTGGGAATCACATCTGTGGATATTTCTTTCAATATCATATTTTGTTTTTTAAATGTGATCATGCGATATTTCATTGAGAACTGTAATCTTGGGTATTCTTGAAAAGTCAAAATCACCAATGGCCAACTATACTCGCCCATAGCCATTTAAAGTAAACTATGCATCATCAAAAGTGATACTTGCGAAAAATGGCTAAACTTATTAGTGTACATTATATAACAGACTTTTTAATGTTTTGTAATCCTTAATTTAGGCCAAATCTATTATGTTATCAAGCCACCATGTACAAAATAATTGTGTGCCTGTCTTGGCTATGCAACTACAGAAAATACAACCGTGCTGAAAGTGTTGTAAAGAATGCACATCAATTGGTTCCATGACATCGCAAAGTCTGTGTAATTGTACCAGTACCAGTACCAGTACCAGTACCAGTACCAGTACCAGTACCAGTACCAGTACCAGTACCAGTACCAGTACCAGTACCAGTACCAGTACCCGCAAGGCCGAAAGTAAAGCTACACACAATACAGCACTCCCCTTTCGCTTTCTGGCCTGCACTGGCAAACACAGACAGATAATCTTATTATCTCCGCAAATAGACCCAGCCCCTTTCCACTACAATGCATTGACTCTTGTCAATTTGATTTGCGGATTTCTTACAAGCTGATTAACATGTTCTATACCTGTATTAGCAGTATTTAAAACAGGGAGCATCAATTGTATAAAATGCTTCTGTTTTTTTACAACTATTCTATTCATTTCCCAAACATTCCAAAGTATGGGAGATGTTCCCTCGAGATATACTGTATTTACACCTTTAATCAGATGAAATGACTCGGTGGTATAGTGTCCAACTCATGAATTGGAGGGTCTTGGGTGCGATCCCGACCGGGTCTTACTTGAAGTCTTTCAAAATGGTACCTACTGCCTGAGGTGGGCGGCATTGATGGAATGGAGAAGGGATGTTTAATGCTAGCTTCTATATCAATCGAGCGATCAATAAATTAATCAATCAATCGATCGATCGATCAATCAATCAATCAATCAATCAATCAATCAATCAATCAATCAATCAATCAATCAATCAATATATCAATCAATCAATCAATCAATCAATCAATCAATCAATCAATCAAATCAACAACTGTTTTGTGGATACAGACATGATGAAATCATCTTAAAGTCATCACACATGTGAGGGAAAATATCTACTGAACAAATGTACTCAATAAAATAATAATTGTCCATTTTTTATATAGCGCTTTTTAACAGTCAAGTCTCAAAGCGCTTGGTTGGGCAATATACTGTAAGTCGACTTTTGATCTGACAAGGGCCCCGATGCAGAAAGAGATACAATCGATTGCAAGTCACAATTGGTTGTAAGTCAGAAAAATGTGTGCGTTTCAACCAATTAGATTTGTGCATTTAGCACACGTGATCTGACTTACAATTAATTGCAATTTGTATCTCTTTCTGCAACGAGGCCCAGATTTGGTTATTTGCAATCTTCTTTGTAAATTCTGCTTTTTAATGTCATTTTTTCTCAAATTTTAAATATCCTCTTACTCTTTTTACAGGTGTACCGGAGAACGCTAGGCAGCATTGTTGGATTCAAGATGTTCTCTGATGCCTTCCTCCTCTCACTCACCCGCAAGGTACAAAGTTTGTCCATGGTGTTGTGTCACAAAGATTTTAAATTGAACTTTTAAATAAATTGGACTTAAAATGATGGAAAGCCATTTATAGTGATAAGCTTTGGTAAATAGCCAACATGATTTGAAACACTTGTACATAAAATCTTTGAGAAAAATAATCCATTTGTTTTAGTAGTATGGAGATTTCATGTTTATGTTGGAGTAAACTTTTTTTTAAGTCTCATAAATGTTGCTCTTTGCATTTAAAATGTGTTATTCCAAAGTTACAAATGGCCTATCATTATTTTACATCTGTAAAACACCCCCAGATGTCTCTCAAGTAGACAGGTTGTCTACATGCTTTTCAAGCAACCTAATTATGTAATTTCATTTATTATTTTCTTTTGGGGGGAAGGGGGTATTGCACGTGGCTTCATTCTTACTTTTATCTAGATAAATGTTATGACTGTTTATTTACACATTTACCAAGTCAAAATTGGTGGCTGATTTTCATTTTGATGAAATTTTGTTCATGGTGTTTTTGTATGTACAGGGTGTCTCAAAAAAAATGGTACAGTCAGGAAAAAAATTATTAAAATATGATGATATAATAATTTTGGAAATTATTTGGTACCATATTACAGAGGAAGAGTTGTACTTTTAGATGCTCTTTGTATGACATATTTCCATTCAGCGGATCTCAAATTATATCTGATTGTATACAAAAATACAAAATCCCAATTGTGCCGATTTGCGTATTTGCACTGAAAATGACGTTGGACATTCGTTGCAACACATTTGGACTTCTCATTAAAACTTATGATATTATAATGATGTAATTATGGCTAGAGTATAATTATATTTGTCACTGCTGACGCTGGAAGGGTTAACAGTGGTTAAACATGTTACAATCTCCCTAAAAATCAAGTTTTCTGGATTGAGTTCTTCCAAATTTACCTTGCTTCAAGATTATGATCGCCTCATATTACTATCACTTTTGCCAGTTCCGAATGGTATCGCACAGCTGAAGGCGTTTGCCTTGTTACTGTTGTCCTTCATTGATTGTATACATTTGTTAGGCTTTGCATTCGAATATTGAGACCATTAAGATAATTTACTCAAGGGATAGCTGATTTTAAAGTGTAGCAAAGGCTCGCATTGTAATAATACTCATTCATGCTCAAACACTTCTTCAGTAGACAAATCATTGAAGATTTTGTAAAGCCTCTGTTGATCGAACAAAAGGCGTGAAATCTACTTAAATGTAATTCAGACATTGGTAACAACACAGCTAAGCACCATATTTAGCAAATTTAATAATTGCTTAATACATGCTGCATTTTTGCTCTAAAACTAATTGCATGTTGGTTAGTCGTTTAATGCACAGCACGTAAATTGGCACAAAGTGGACTTGACATGTTTGCAAACAAATGACCATATCTCAGGACTGATACATCCAAATAAGCTGAAATTAAATTAATCAGGAAGCCTGATTATTTGTCTTTGATATGACACCAAATATCAGGGGTGTCGATCCTGGGGGGGCAGGGGGGGCAGTCGCCCCCCCAATGAAAATATTGGGGGGCGAACATATCATTTCGCCCCCCCAATAATTCTGAAAATGAGGAATAAAAAAAATCGAGTGATATAATGCCAAAGAGGGGAAAGACACATTTATCAATAATTAATCTTCAAAATAGCCATTTTTTAGTTTGAAAAGGACTGTAAATCCCTTTTTTTGCCGCGCGCTTCGCGCGCATACAGTTTCTCATATTGCAAGTTGCATTTGGGTTGCGGGAACTCATCTTTTGAAATGTGTTGGGCAGCGTAATTTCTCAAACGCACACCTCAAACGAAGTTTATTAAACCCTCATCTATAGATAGCACACCGTCACAGAAAATAAAATAATCTCGGTACATATGCGCTGAACGCAAATCAAATTGGAATATCATGTCCCCCCACATTTGAAAAAGGAGCAGATTGTCCCCCTCCCTTTTTCATTATGTATGTTTGGTTCCATACCTATATACTTCATATTACGTGAAATTTCTGTCTCAGGTGTGCACCAAATCGCACAATTTCACGCCCCAAAATACAAAAGCTCCCTACTGTGGGAGGAGGACACCCCCTCCGACACCCTCCCCCGCTCGGTCGCTTCGCTTCCTCGCAATGTCTCCCCTACACTTTTGAGAAATTGTTGACGCCCTTGCTTAGTTTCATGGGAGCCCATGCCCTAGACTATATCGATGGCTCTATAGTATACATGATCACATGGATCCATCTCACGCAAGGCTCAGTCTTTTCCTCGCTATGCCCTTTAAAAATGCGTTATGAGTAGGTTCACTATTTTATACCATTTTAAACTCCCATGCTAGGAGCAAATGTCTGAAATCTAAAAGCTTCCGGGGGCTCCGCCCCCTGGACCCCCATTATTGTCCCCAAATGTGGGTGCCCCCCAAAGTCAGGTCTTCGAGCCATCAAGACACTTTCAATGAGCGCATAATAACACTTCCGGGCATGCCTATGTGGGGCTTTTAGCTCTCTCAGTGGTCACTCTGGAATTTTTTTCAAATTTCGCCCCCCCAATCTCAAAAACGGATCGACACCCCTGCCAAATATGCATGTTTTCAAATTACCTTCATACCTAAAAAAAAATATTTTCCAACTGTACCATTCATTTTGAGACACCCTGTATGTGTATGAATGTTTTTTTAATTGAGAGAATTAATTACATCTAAATTGCACAAATCAGTGATGATACAAAGTAAACATTTGTGATAAGAAGCTGTCATTCAATAAATAGTAATGAATTATAATATGTGGTATTTTGTGTAAACTTTCCTTTTATGCACCACAGGTGCGAGTGCCAGATGTAGAGTTCTTTATCAATCTTGGTGACTGGCCGTTGGAGAAGCGAGACCCAGAAGACGGGCCGCTTCCAATCCTGTCCTGGTGTGGCTCCACGGAGACGAGGGACATTGTCCTGCCGACCTATGACCTCACAGAATCAACCCTAGAAACCATGGGCAGGTTAGTTTTTGATTTGTAATTCTTTAGTTCAAACATAACGAAACTGATCGACTAGAAATATATAATATAAAAGAAAAATGAACAAAGAAAATAGGTTTCCCCAGAAGACAGGCGGCTCCTAGGCTAGTCCTATGACCTCACAGAATCAATTCTAGAACCATGGGCAGTTATGATTTCAGACTTTCACTTCATAACTCGGTTTAGTATACAGTACTTGTACTTTTCAATAATAGGTGACATGGGATCACAAATTCTGTGCATCGTTTTCTCAGAGGTCTAAACAAATTCTGTGCGTAGTTTTCTCAGAGGTCTAAACAAATACTGTGCAAAGTTTTCCCAGTGGTCTAAATAAATTCTGCGCATAGTTTTCTCAGACTAAATATGTGTTAAACAGACCATGCTTCCTGTGTAGTAGGAACCAGACAAATGGAAGTCACACCTACATACTACAGTTGTCATTTGTGAGATATTTTTCCTGTCTGCATTAACTATCCAGACTACAAATCAATAACAATGGATATGTATATATGGATTAACTTAATCCTGTTTAATCTTGTAACATGTTTCTTAAATGCAATTGAATTGACAACATACTGAAATTCCTGTATATACTATGTAAGATTTGGTTTATGGACCAAGCTAGATCTAGCCAATTGATATCTTACTGTATGATGACAAGGTACTTGCTCCTATTGAAATCCAATTCGCTGGCATTGTACCATGCACAATTGGGTCCATGAATAGGATCTGGCCACAAGTTTGTCAGTGTATAATTTGGTTGCCTACCTTTAAAACTCCCCATCAAATACATAAAATGTAATGGCTATTTTCAAAAAGCCATATATCCATCCGTATCTATTACTGACTTTGTTCAAACCATCACAAACTGATCTAATTCAGTGTCTCTCTATGTACAGCCTACAGGTTTACTTTAAATCATCTTGACATACATGGCGTTGTTGCTTTCCATTTGCATTTTGCACCCAGAGTCCCATACATTCAGTTACACGTTTGGTTAAACAATAAAGCTTAGCTTTATTTGAAGTGTAGCAGAGTGTGTATCTTGGCTATTGAAACAAATTGCTTCTTTTTTAACATTAGAATGGTTTCCAAATTACCTAGGTACCCTTTGAACAAATGTTTGAGACTTTGTGTGCACGTGGCAAACAACATAATGTTTGATTTACATGGAAATGGAGTTAGTTTTAAGGGTGGGGTGGGGAAATGAAAAGGACTCTCCAAACTATCAATAGAAAATAGAAAGTCCTCTCTTCATTTGGTAATAATTGTTCCATTGTTTGTTTTCTTTTTTTTAGAGGTGAGGAGCCTGAGAAAATTGAAAATAACAGGAATCAACACCCCAACAAATATTCCTTTGGCTGTGAAATATCAAAATGATTAATGTTAATTCATTCCACCAACAACCATATATAAATATATGTTTCCAAAATATACTGCAGCCTCCACACTAACTTGTTTCTGTACTGGCCCATTCGGGGAAGTAAAATCATACATTTTGACATTTGACTTGCCCCAATATAAAATTGACTTGCCCTCTTACTTCTAAATGAGACTAGAGACACATATGAAATGACATAGTTCTCTTGTAGTTGAACAATTATTTAGTTGCCCGATTGGGCAAGCAAACTAGACAATTTATAAAATTTGACTTGCCCGACACCAATTTTTACTTGCGCCGGGCAAGTGCTAGTGTCTAGTCCTGATATACTGCTCACAAACATTCATGGGTCTGAAGAAACCTATACATTGGATTTGTTGGACTGTTTTCCTAATGAAACTGCTTGCCAGAAAGATTTGGCTTGAGGCCATGCACCTGGCCATAAATATTTACATTTGTTTATAATGAAAGGAAGTAAATTTGTGTATATTAATGGAAAGTTCATGTTTACATATATAATGTAGGTTTTATAATTTCCTATCACTGGACATGTTGTCCATTCCGGCCAACACATGGTGACACTGGGGAAAAACAGAGAAGGCGTTTTGGAGGGGGAGAAATTAACCTTATCAAGTAGTCAAGGAAACGACCTAAAATTATTGGATTTTGTCTCACAAATCTGTGTGTTTTTATTCCCATATATGTAGAGTATCGCTAGGACATGCTTTTCATTCACATCAACAAAGGTCTGCTCTGGGAAAATAAAACTGACAAGGCATTTTGGAGAGGGAGAGATTAAGTCTCCTCAAGTTGTCATGGAAATGACATTAAAGGGAATTTCCACCCCAAAATAATATTCTTATAAATGAAAGGTAATACTTTCACCCCCAAAATCAGAAAAATTGTTTTCCATACAAATGGCAAGTGTTCATTCATGGGTCTGTTGTAATTCTATTGTCTCCAAACAACGTACGGTACCAAAACATATAACCCTGCTGTGTTGATCTTTGCGTGGTGGTCCCCTTTAAATCTGTTGATTTTGTCTCACAATTCTCTGTGTGTGATTTTGTTTACCTTTGCCTAGAGTATCATTGGACATGTTGTCCATTCAAGCCAACACTGGGCCGCACTGGGAAAATAAAACGGAGAAGGGTTTCTGGAGGGGGAGAGACAGTCGACGGGAGAGATTAAACCTGGTCAAGTTGTCAAGGAGACGACCCGAGATCCTGGATGCGGCTCTCACAAACTTCTTCTTCTTCCGGGACGAGGAGGCGGAGTACGGGCCGAAAGTGAAGCACGTTTCCTTCTACGACTTCTTCAATGTAAGTAAAAGTTTGTTTGTTTACCTATTATTATTTACATTTTCATTGAAATTGCTTTTTCTGCCTCGTTTTATAACTAGTATAACAATGACCATTTAAAAATAAAGGAAATCAAATATGTTGTATTAAATTAAGGACATGATTTTACTCATAGGCCTACTTTGTTCAAGGAATCATTTTCTTGCATGTATCATTTCAATGTAAGTGGTACAGTAGCAGCATACAAATTAGCAGAACTTACATTTTATATTATTTAAAGGTGCACCTGTAAAGTGTCAGATATTGCCCAAAATGACATTTGAGACTTCAATCCTGTGCCAAAATCATTGTAAGATATGTCCGAATGATGTGTGAAAGTTTCATTGAAAAAGAACACTGCTTTCCTGGTTAAAAAAGCGAAAATATGTGTCGGCTTTTTACAAAGAATTACTGTATGACGTTTATGAGGTTTATGACCGTTCATTAACGCTCTTGAGCTGAATGATAGATATCGTCATACTAAAGGGGCATTTGAAAAAATCTAACCCTATTTTATTCTTCTCTACCATAAGCTAAACAACACGGTAGAAGAGAAACGAGGAAGCTCCAAGTAATTTTCGTGGAGTTTACAGGCATCGATCCCTTTATTAAGGCAATGACATGTTTCTTAAAATATTAAATGTTGTTTTAAAGGAAAACATTTCATTTTTATTTTTCTCACCTTTGTTGTATTTTTCAGTTCAAGTATCAGATCAACCTAGATGGTACGGTAGCGGCATACAGGTTACCTTACCTATTGGCAGGGGACAGCGCAGTGTTCAAGCACAACTCCATCTACTACGAACATTTCTACGCCGAGCTAGAGCCCTGGGTTCACTACGTCCCATTCAAACATGACCTCAGTGATTTGGAGGAGAGGATAGAGTGGGCTCTAGCAAATGATGAAGAGGTTTGTAAACCCTATAGTACTTAGATGAAAATATGCATGATATTT
Source organism: Echinarachnius parma (assembly GCA_037951105.1). NCBI lineage: Eukaryota > Metazoa > Echinodermata > Echinoidea > Clypeasteroida > Echinarachniidae > Echinarachnius > Echinarachnius parma. The sequence goes on from JBAMJV010008729.1 coordinate 11,623, forward strand.
TATCAGAGTATAGGCTGTGAACAATTATTTGCTGAGCCAGAACCCTGGGTTCACTACATCCCATTCAAACAGGACCTCTGTGATTTGGAAGAGAGGATCGAGTGGGCTTTAGCAAATGATGAAGAGGTATTAAAGACTACACTGTGAAAGCCATTTTATCACGCTATAGGAAGGCTTAGATAGGGCAGGGGAAATTCTATTAGCTACTTTCCTATGGTTTATCTAGAATTCTGTCTTCTATTTTCGCCCTTGTAGCGCTGTTGAGCGCCTTTGTAGCTGTAGCTCAATTTCAAGGGAACTTTTATGTAGGTCAGAGTTTTCTAATTGGATAATTGTTTTGACACTATCAGGAGTTCCCAGACGAGGTTCCATATTTGCACGTGGTTACTAATTATTGCCTGAACAGGGCTTCAGTAAGTTTAATTGGTTAGATTCTGGGTTCAAGTCTAGCCTACCATTTCATATCAAAGTTAATTGTTCTTTTAATTTACAACTGTCAAATGAAAACTATACGTTTTGATTGTGAAAACTATAACAATTGTGTGTTGAAATTGATTTTCAGTGCAGTTTCCTTTGATTAGAAGTTGTTTTAAAGAATAAACATTAATTTCCAAAAATTGTTTGACCATACACTGTACATGTATATAAAAAAGAAAGAAAAAAAAGAAAGAATATATTTGTATTTTTGTTATAATCAAGTCTTGAAAAGGATTAAGGTTTGGCAGGAATCAAACCCTAAGACCAGATTTCTAGACCATTGCACTAACCAACTGAGCTACAAAGAATGCTATTTTGTTGACTGTCCCAGTAAGACATTCAGTTTTCTGGCTAGTCAGAAGCTATGACGAGCCTGAGAAAGTAATCACAAGAAGAATCTGAATTAACCTGCTCAGGACTGATTGATTTTGCTATAATTTGTATTCTCCATAGACCACAGTCCAAGTATTTTTTAGGAACAGTCCTTAATAGGTTAAGAGAGTGTTCAAGAGATTGTCATTTTGCTTATTATGATAATTCTTCAGATGACCACTATATCCAACCACATTTTTAGCTCATCCGGCCCGAAGGGCCCGATGAGCTTATGCCATGGCGTTGCGTCCGTCCGTCCGTCCGTCCGTCCGTCCGTCCGTCCGTCCGTCCGTCCGTCCACAGTTTTCAAAATGCTTCTTCTTTGTTATTTTTCAACCGATTTTGATTCTGATTGTTTCATAAGATAGGGCTAGGAGGGGGATTTAAAACTTCTACACAGAATCGTGAAATTCACAAAAAATGCTTCTTCTCCTTCATTTCTTGACCAATTTTGATTTGGTTTGCTTTATCTGGTAGAGCTAACTTTGGTACACTAAACTTCTACACAGAATTTCGAAATTTTTCTCCATTAATTAATTATGGTAATTTATGCAAATTTATTTAAAAAATCACAAAAAATGCTTCTTCTCCTTCATTTCTCGACCGATTTTGATTTGGTTTGCTTTATCTGGTAGAGCTAACTTTGGTACACTAAACTTCTACACAGAATTTTGAAATGTTTCTCCATTAATTAATTATGGTAATTTATGCAAATTTATTCCAAAAATCACAAAAAATGCTTCTTCTTCATTTCTCGACCGATTTTGATTTGGTTTGCTTTATCTGGTAGAGCTAACTTTGGTACACTAAACTTCTACACAGAATTTTGACATTTTTCTCCATTAATTAATTATGGTAATTTATGCAAATTTATTCCAAAAATCACAAAAAATGCTTCTTCTCCTTCATTTCTCGACCGATTTTGATTTGGTTTGCTTTATCTGGTAGAGCTAACTTTGGTACACTAAACTTCTACACAGAATTTTGAAATTTTTCTCCATTAATTAATTATGGTAATTTTTAATTAATTAATTAATTTATTTTTTATTTATTTATTTATTTATTTATTTATTTTTATTAAAAAAAAAAAAAATTTGGTTATTTTTTTTAACATTTTTAAATTTATTTATTTATTTATTATTATTATTATTTTTTATTTTTTATTTATTTATTTTTTCCAATGTCCCTTCTGGGGCGTCAAATTTATATTTTTTTTGCTCTAATTAAAAAAAAAAATGTATTTATGTCCCTTCCAGGGCATCAAATTTTTATTTTTTGACCAGTTGAAAAGTGTACCACATGAAATTTGCGATATTTGATGTTGCGAGATGCCGGATGAGCGCTACGTCATTGACGTTCTGGTTTGTTTGTGTTCTTTGATCTCCAACAGGCAAAGACTATAGCAGAAAATGGAAAGGCCTACGCAAGGGAGAATCTAACGTCCAACCACGTCTATTGCTACTATTTATCAGTTCTGGAGGTATGTGATTTACTTCTTTGTAACATTTCTTGTGAGATTTCTATAAGGGTTAAATTAAAAGTTCTGATAAGTTAAAGAAATTTTCCCATTTCTATAGAAAATCTAATAGATAGTTTGGGAGAATCTAATATCGAATCACATCTATTGAATTTCTGATAAATTAAATAAATACTCCTGTTTCTATAGAAAATCTAATACTAGTAGATAGTTTTGGAGAATCAAACATCAAATCACATCTATTGCTACTTTTGATCAGTTGTAGAAGTGTGTGATTCACTTTTAGTAGTAAGATTTCTAATGAGGTTTGATCTTCTTCTGGGGATTCTGCTCAAGAGCAGGTCTTCAACACCATCACACCATTCTTTATATCATTGCTCTTTTTTTGAAGTATCAGTACGGGCCATTCTTAAAAGTGTCCATCTTCATGATGTGTTTCCTTCCTCTCGATCTTTCCCACTTATTCTTCCTTCTATTGCCAGTCTAAACAAACTGTTAGAGAGGTTTGATAAGGTTTACAAATGAAAAGGTATGATAGATCAAAGAAATATTCCCATTTTTATAGAAAATGTAATCTATACACAGTCCGGACCAATTTGGACAGAATTGAACAATTCAAGCAAAGAAGTTTAATGTTATTGTGGTATTAAAGATTGTTTATGATGCCTCCTTACACCATTCAAGATGATTTGGTGTTGGTATAACGTTCAATCACCATTGACCCCAGCCCGAGTAATTTCTGGAGCAATCCGGAATGGGTCAATACACAGACCTTAGAAAGTAATTTGAACACATTTTCAAGACCTGCATATCAGATAAATGTATTTTATGTGTTTTTTTTTCTTCAGGAGTATGCATCGCGGCAGGTTTGAACCCCAAGGATTCATAAAGACATGGAGCTTGTAGAGCAGCCAACAGAAAACAACCACTGTTATGAACTTATGTGATGTACAGTAGTTTATTCTATGAATGAAAATAAGGATTTGTATCAGATAAACATATTTTTGTTTTTTTCTTCAGGAGTATGCATCTCGGCAGGTAGGAACTCCCAGGATTCATGAAGACATGGAGCTTGTAGAGCAGCCAACATAAACAACCACTGAGATGACTTTTTGTGATGTATAGTAGTTTAAAATTATGAATGAAAATAATGATTAATATCAATGAAAATAAGGATTTGTATCAGATAAATGTATTTTTGGTTTGTTTTTTTAGGAGTATGCATCTCGGCAGGTAGGAACCCCCAGGATTCATGAGGACATGGAGCAAGTAGAGCAGCCAACAGAAAACAACCACTGTTATGAACTTATGTGATGTACAGTAGTTTATTTTATGAATGAAAATAAGGATTTGTATCAGATAAACATTTTTTTTTTTCTTTTCTTCAGGAGTATGCATCGCGGCAGGTAGGAACTCCCAGGATTCATGAAGACATGGAGCTTGTAGAGCAGCCAACATAAACAACCACTGAGATGACTTTTTGTGATGTATAGTAGTTTAAAATTATGAATGAAAATAATGATTAATATCAATGAAAATAAGGATTTGTATCAGATAAATGTATTTTTGGTTTGTTTTTTTAGGAGTATGCATCTCGGCAGGTAGGAACTCCAAGGATTCATGAAGACATGGAGCAAGTAGAGCAGCCAACAGAAAACAACCACTGTTATGAACTTATGTGATGTACAGTAGTTTATTCTATGAATGAAAATAAGGATTTGTATCAGATAAACATTTTTTTGTTTTTTTTCTTCAGGAGTATGCATCTCGGCAAGTAGGAGCTCCAAGGATTCATGAAGACATGGAGCTTGTAGAGCAGCCAACAGAAAACAACCATTGTGACTGTCCTCAAGAAGGAGCGGTAAGAATTTGATCATAATAATAATAATGGTAATATTAAAGATGCACCTGTAAAAGTGTCAGATATTTTCCAAAATTACATTTGAGACTTCAATCCTATACCAAAATCATTGTAAGATATGTCCGAATGATGTGTGAAAGTTTCATTGAAAAAGAACACTGCTTTCCTGGTTAAAAAAGCAAAAATTTGCGTCAGCTTTTACAACGAATTACTGTATTTACGTGTATGAGGTTTATGACCGTTCATTAACGCTCTTGAGCTGAATGATTATCAATGATAGATATCGTCATACTAAAGGGGCATTTAAAAAAATCTTATCCTATTTTTTTTCTTCTCTTACCATAAGCTAAACAACACGGTAGAAGAGAAATGTGGAAGCTCCAAGTAATTTTCGTGGAGTTAGACACTTTACTGGTTTCACTTTAAGGTTTGGTTTACCTACATGTATGGTGGCCTCATCAGTGCTACACATCTTTCCCACATTGTAATATTATGTAGGGTGGGGGTGCAAAAAGAGTTGCGTTTAAATGTAAATTAATTGAATAACAGTTGTGTTTGATTTCAAGTGAAAGTTGCATTTGATTCTCCCTATGCAAGGGGCAGTTGTGTTCAATTCAATTCAATTCAATTTTGTATTGGTCCAACACAATAGAAAAGTTGCATTTGATATCAAACTTAAATGCAACACCCCCAGATTTGTTCATATTTAATGTATAATTTTCCATCAATAATATTGAAGAATCTCATGTTCGTTCTGTCAATTTTTAATTGACATTGTACCCCTATCTCCTTGACTGTCTTTTAAAATTGACACAATACAACATGTTAAGACTGATGCCTTCTGTACTCTTTAACTGGTAAAAAAAGTCTTGTCCTTTTTTGTTTTGCTAGTTTGAAATTATGATAATGTGATTGTTCAAATGTCATTAGATACATGAAATTCCCATCACTCATTATTCTGTGTTATATTTTCATGTAGTAATCTTGCCTCTGTTTGATCTTCATTAAATTTTTAATGGATTTTCTGTCCTTTTATTGATATTTTTCAGACGCACACAGAGTTATGAGAAGAATCTATCAACTCTACCGAGGACCAAAGTTTCAACTCAGTTCATCAAGTGCCATCTCTCTAGTTAAATCTGCTACAGCTCATTTTTGCACTCCCTAGTATAAAAAGTCATTCATTTTTAAACATAGAGGGTGATCACTATTTTTAACCTATTGACTACGGGAACCGGGTGGGTTCTGTACAAAGTCCATGGGGATTGTAGAGACTCAAAGGGAACAGGTTAATTCAGTAGTAGAATGTAGCTTTAGGCTGAATTTCTACTATTAACAGTGAAATCTTCTTGGGTGAAGGGCTTTTTGGTTAAGAAGAATGTACTTCTAATCTTATATACATGTAGCGCCATCTCGACAATTTAATCCACTACAGCTCATTTTTGTACACTCTAGTTTTATAGTATGTAAGGATAATATGGATAATATGACAATAATGGTGTTAATTTTAACTATTTAAACTTTCAGTAACTATCAGCAGGTAATTGACATAATAACGAATGACTGAATTAACTCAACATTGTATTAAAGCGCAGGCACAAAATCAATTCATTTATCTTATAAGGTGCCATTTCGACAGATTCATTTGACACAGCTCATTTTTGTACACTAGGAAAGGGAAATGTTGGTGCTTCTTTTGTGTTATGGTACTTAGTACTTGATGTTGACTTCCACCAATTCACCAAATATTTTATTAATTTTAGGCAACATATACTCTGGCTGTAGTCTATGGAGAATGCATGATACAGTCAAACCTGTCATGGTGGCCACCTGACCTGTCTTTAGCAGCCAACCTGCCTATAATGACCACCAAAAATGATCCTCCTGAAACCCGCAGCAGTATATTTCACTTTTGGAGTTTGTTTGCAGTAAACTGAAGGAGAATAATAAGAAGAATGTTATGGAACCTATCTGTAGAGGTCACCTGTCTACAGTGGCCAATTTTTTTTTATTTTCCCTTAGGTTGTCAGTATACACAGGTTTGAATGTATAGAACAATAAAATTAGGTAAAATTAGTTTTTTTATCCATTTAAGTTTCAGGCCAGAAATTGTTAATACTGTATTCTGTTAGGATCTGTGGCAAATGTGTGATATACTCGGATAAAATTGTCTCTGATTGGTTAAAATTATATGTGTGCCAAAAAGTTATAAGAGTTATAGGTAGGCTTGGCATGGTCAAAATGTCAGGGTGTTACACAAAATATCCCCTTTGGCATTTTAATCCTTCAAATATTGATCTTCTCACTTCTATATATACTGACATTTTTGCTGTAGCCATATAAATATCTGCAGGATTCAAACTGGCAAAGAGGTGAATATTTGGAAACATATATGGACTCATTCAAATCACTGTTTAAAAATCTAGTTCTATATAATCAAGCAACACTCCTGTGTGTATTTGCTGTTTTTTTTTTTTAAAGTTTGTATTAAGTTTGTGTTCTTACATTTATTTTCCCTTTTTAATTATCAGCCCTTGTTTAACAGTTTATTAGAAACTATTGTATTTAGTGCTATATAAGTTCTATGTACATGTATTAATATTATTACTATTACAGTTATAAAAGGCTGTAGTAACATTTTCATATGCTACCCTTTCTGAAATTGGGTATAAATGGGATATCATATATGCACTTTAAAATTTATGTTGCAAAATATGCACCAATGCACATATGCAAATGCTATATTTTTCTAGTATATTTTATCAGCGACTTGTTTTATTTGTGTGATAACTGAAACAACTTTATATGGGTGAGATTGTGTCATATATTTTGTTTATCATGTGCCTTTAGATATTTGATTATTTTGTTTATATGCAACCTATGTGTGATTATTATGTTGGGTAAAAGTGTGCAACTTTGTTAGACTTGCTGTGAACTATGCCTTTATATGTAATCCATTTTTAACATTTGGGATTTTTATTTTTGTTTTAAATAATATGCTTTAGTGAACAATAGCCCATGAATATCTAATAATTTTCCTGTATTATTTTCTAATTTACCTGAAACAATGTATTGTCATATTCAGAATTAGGAAATTATTTATTCCAGTAGATATACTGTGCAGCTTTATTTGTATCTATGCAAGTAGTTACCAAGTAATTATTGGTAGAACTAGTACTAGCTAGGGTGATAATAAGTATAATTTTATAGTGTGCCATATAAAATGTATACAAATCAATGCTCCCCGAAAAAGAATAGTGAAGCCCCCAAAAAAGAACGTTTGCTGTTCTTTTTGGTTGCAAAATTGGCCAATAAAACAAATTGGCAGGAGATACAAAAATATAGTGCACTTGGGATGTTTTTGATGTTGAATTTTATCTTAGAAACATTATCAAACCAACAATGGTTTTTTTTCTTCAAATTTCTGTATAAAGTTGTGTCCAAACAAATTGTCAAGTATGCTTTTTTTTTCTAAACAAAATATTGTTTCGAAAGAGGCTGATGGTGGTTACAAAAGTGTACTAAAATTGTAGACCTATTACTGTAATATGTAGCTCACTATATTATCAGGCTGAATAATGGTTGCAAAATGTATTAAAAAGTAGTATTCTTACATAATCATGTAGCTCATAATCATCAGGCTGAAAGGTGAATACAAAATATATAGTGAAACCTCTTCATAAGGAGCACCTTGGGCCAATTGAATTGAACTTGTTATATCAGGTATCTAGTTGTATCAGGGTTTATAAACGATAAAATTAAATAAATAAATAGAAACCAGACTTATAACAGACCTCTTATAAAGAGGTTCCAATGAAAATGACAGTCCTATCAAGTACAGTATGCAAAATTCATTAAAGTTGTAGGCCCATTTATGTAGCTCATCCATAGCACTATATACGGTTAGAACCACTGACGTCTTTCATGGAATTGATTGCATAACCCAATTACTATTCCTGCATATCTACTAATAATAGTGTATGTATTTCAATGGCAGATATTATTGGCATATAATCTAGACTTCAAATGTGCAATACATTTTTAAACATTTGAATTATTATATTTAGGACACTTGATTTATACAATTACCATCTTTAGAAATGTGTGATATTTCTAAGAAATTAATTTCTTGCGCAAATAATGTCAGAAGAAGGTATTTGATTTTTTTACGGAAATTATTTGTGTCCGACACAATGAAATTTGTATTACATGCATTTAAATGTCTAGTACCTGTACAATTAATGTGTTTTATTTGTAATATAGACAACAAATGGTGCTGAAAACCGTTATGTTATGCTACTGCGCTTCCCAACAACTTGATAAGTGTATGTGCATGTAATTACATGTAGGTATAGAATATGTTGCTTCATGTTTTAGAACTTCTCATGTTTGCATTGAATTTAGTCACAATATTAGACCCCAAATCTGTTATTTGTTCCGTTTTGTTTCTCCGACGTAGAAAACTGGCCAAGTTTGGCTTACATTCATTTTTGATATTAGAACCAAATCAATAGGATTGTTACAACCAAGATTCCACCTATAACATGTGCTTTGACCGCTGTCTTTTTTGCACTTTTTATTTTTGAAAATAACTGCCCTAACTTTGTATAGGAAGATGTACACATATTTGGAAGACGCAACACTATTAAAAAAAAAATTGTGCATCAACATTGTATATCAAATGATATCAGGGTAAAATTATTCTGACATTATATTTACATGTATTATGTGATCTTTTGGGTTTTGAATGGGTATCAAATAAACAGAGTAGATAAATGAGGCTTTTAAATATTTTTCAGAATGCATGTGTGATATCTTTCTTTAATTAGTCAGGGCCCCATTGTGCAGAGAGAGATACAATCGATTGTAAGTTACAATTTATTGTAATTCAGAAAATGTGCACGTTTGCACGATCTGACTTACAATCGATTGTATCTCTTTCTGCAAGGGGGCCCTAGTGTCAATTACAATCATTTGTGTGATTTTCTTGATGGTTCCCTGTTTGTTTATTTGTGGGTATGTGCGAGTGTTTATTATCTTTGTATGTATGTGCATTAGGCCATGAAAAATGAATGGTTGGATTGGCGTAACCCGCCCGACCCTAAAAATACTGCCGACCCTAAATTTTTCAGATTAAAAAAAAAAAATTTATTTAAAAAATAAATAAATAAAAAAATAAAAAAATTTCCAATTGCGGTATGTGTTATTTATGTGTGTATTTGTGAGAATCCTGAAAAAAAAACCTACCTACCCTAATGTTTGGTTGCCCGTTACTCCAATCCAACAACAAAAAATTTTGGCCTTAGTACATGTATATTATTTAATGTTTTATGTTTTGTTTACTTTTAAAAAAATAGGTTTAAATGTCCCATTTTACACCTTTCTGCACAACTTCTGAATAAATACCTAATCATTGTTTTATCAAACAAATTTTCCAAGCACCTAGAGAAAGAAATGAAAATGCAGAAACCTGATTTCATTCATATTCACAATTTGAATTCAAGTTTATTAAACACTGTTCACATAAATGAAAGCACAATCATCAAAACAAATTTAAAGTCTTCTCACAAGAACTTTTGGAAGTTTTGAACAACCAAATCACATATTACTTCACTTGATCATTAAAACACACTGAAATGTTTCACGCTATATTATAATAATGAACAAAAAGGCAAGAATAAAAAACGCATGAATATCATTTCACATTTTGAACCAGATTGATAGTATGCATGTGTAAGAAGAATTTGCATACATAATCTTATACTAAATTGCATTTCCTTGGTACATGTAAAACAAAATTTACTGTATATTATCTATTGATGAATATCAGCGAAAAGTTCTATTCGATACAGCATTATTGTTGAAATTATAAATAAATACAACGTTTACAAAACATCTCTGCTTAAATTAATGTCTAGTGTTGTACATGTATCCATATAGTATGGTTATCATCTTCATTTGGCAACCATGATTGATCGTATAAAACAAGGGTACAGAAAAAATGTATGCATTAGATATAATTATTTTGGTATTTCTTTTGACTTTCATCAAAGTTACATTCAGGAACCTGCTTAAAAACAAACTTAAATGTAATTTACATACTGAATGCACAATACAAAAAAATATCTTAATGATAACAATACACAGGAATATCAAGTGCATCAATCAATGATTGTAAATTTCCTTCAAAGACAAAAATACACTTGAAAATTGACATGAAATTATGTTGACACTTACAAGAAATAGCATATCGATTCATATCGAGTACTGAATAATTTCTCGTAATTGAGCAAAAAAAAATTACCAATATACGTTTTTGTGGTATTCCAACTCAATAAGAAACAGAAATTTTTTTTTTTTTTGAATTAGATTTGCTGAATTTATTAGTAACTGCAGACATCATATTAAGGTGATCAGTATTCAATTGAAATTGGATCGTGTATTGCATTAAGATATAACATCTGGGCCCTGTTGCAGCAATCGTTTAGAATGTAATTAATTGTAAGTCAGATCATGTGACTAAATGCGCTAACCCTAGGTTGAAATGTAAAAATGTTCTTACTTTTACTGGGGTCTACAAAGAGAAATTGAGTTGTGGTCTCCCATCTTCAAGGGTGTGGAATGGTCATAGCCTCATGCCCTCGCAAAGACATAATGGTGACATAATGAATAAACTGACAGCCATGGGGCAGATGTGCAGAACATTAAAACAACCTCACATTACGTGATACTCTTCAATGAGAGCCTCGACCATAACCTACAAAAAAAACAGATGCAACTTTCTAATCAGAACCTGGCAGCATGGTGGGGTCTACACACCTCACATCGGTCTTCATAGGCCATGGCAGAGAGGTTCATCTGAAGGATGAACTGACAAAAGTTCTGCACAGGGTTGGCTTGAGCAAGCTACTACAAATATCCATGGATGGTCCCAGTGTCAACTGGCACATGTATGAGGATTTCTCAAGAGAGTACAGAGCGGAATTAAACCAAGCAGTTCTGATCATGGGCTTCATAACGTGAATGGGGCATTCTTGACTGGAGTGAAGGCCGCCCAGTGGGATGTGGGAAGCTTCCTGTCATCTTTGTTCTATCTCTTTTCTGATGCTCCAGCACGACAGGAGGATTATCAGAACGTTACTGGAAGTGATAAAATGCGTCTGCACTTTTGCAAGACTAGGTGGCTTGAGAATCTGCCAGAATTTGTGTGCAAATGCTGCTGACAAACTCGTCGGCACTGCCAATCCGTGAGCGCCTGTCTCTTGACCCATAGGTGCTGGATATCGTTAGACATAATTTTGAGGACAGTATGCAAGGGCGAACGATCAGAGAATCAGCCCTATAGCCATGCAGCATATAGGACATATATCCACTGGCAGTATTGTGGGTTGGGAAGAAGGAACAGGAAGGTGGTGCCTTCTTGTTGTACCTGGGAAATAGGAGAGCACTGTCCATCAATAAATGGACATTGCGTTGGGTTCCAAGAGTGGAAGGTTTACATGGACAATCGAGTTTCCATGCTGAAAAGGACCTCTGGATGGTTCAAAGACTTCATGGAGTAGCATGTGAGAAAGGACCTCTAGATTGTTTGAGGACTTCAGAGAGAACCGAAGCAATGACGTCACTACCCCCTAACGACCTCTCGACTGGTTCTACACTATAGGTTGCTATGCGTGCGATGATCGCGTGCGATCGTCTTTTGCATTGACTTTGCATTAGCAAATATGGACGCCATCACGATAACAGCTCTAGCATCTTTCTTTTCAGACGAGCCGAAATCACTTCAACAAGGTGAAAACCACTACAAATCGGAACATGTAGAGAAATGTGATTATTTTCCAGGTGAACTGCGAGGAGTTGTAAGAGCCAGCATGAAAGATAAAAGCTACAACGTTGTGGTAAGTTTTGCAGTTTACGAGCAAAAAGTTGAGGACTTCACATGCACTGTAGTCCCCCACTCGCGCATATTTGTGTCTGTGCACTGTAATCAACGTCTTTTGGGTTTTTACTTTTGCTTTTGACGCGTTAAAAATTGTGTAACTCAAACGCTGTGATGTGTTTCTTGGCTTGAACCCTGATGAAGACCGCAACTGGCTTCGCAATGAACTGAAGACATGTGGCCAATTCACCGGTATGTACTGGCTTTTGTCCCCAGAGCCTGAAGTCCAGCCATTACCAGTTCCTTCGGTTGAAGAACTGATTCTTTCGCCTGCATTTGTGAACCAGAACCTGGATGTAGATTTTCTACTGGACAAACTTAAGATTTCTGAAGATCAGCAGCGAGCTGCGGAGGAAGCGACAAGGGGCCAGCGACACAACCCTGTGTGGCAGCAATTGAGAAAGGGACGGTTGACTACAAGCCATTTCGGCATCGTTGTTAAGGCGAAAAGAGTCACCCCATCTCTTATCAAGCGGCTAATGGGGACCTACGACCTGAGCGGCGTCCAAGCCATCAACTGGGGTGTAGTCCAAGAGGAGGAAGGCATCAAAGCATTTGAGGCAGCCAAACAGTGCGAGGTGGTTGAATCTGGACTCTGGCTGTCCCGGTCGGGAGTACTGGGTGCCTCTCCTGATGGACTTGTTGGTGATGATGCCATCCTCGAGGTAAAGTGTACGTTCACCCAGCGGAATGCGACAATGTGACACATGTGAGACTCCGTACCAAGAACCGATCCAGAAGCTTTGCTGCCGGCATGGTGCAAGGGTGTGGAATGGTCAGACCCTCATGCCCTTGCAAAGACGCTAGAGGAGTTGGATGAAGACATTCATGCTGGGCTGGTGAAGTGTGGGCTAGATCCACGAGGAGACCATGTGGACTAGATCCACGAGGAGACCATGTGAACTTGACCACAGTGAAGGATGGATCGGGTGGAATGGGCAGCGTTCTTCGTCATCAAGTGTGAAGTGCAAGTGGGGAGCGATACAATGACGGTCAACCAGACCAAGAGGATTTCTCCAATGAAATCGGCACTTTTGGGATATCATATGCTTTCAAATTTTTGTAATGTTAAGTCCCAAAGATAGATCCCAAAGAGTATTTATGTAAAGAGTTAGGCAGATTCCAGTCACAATACTGGACAGTGACCTTAATAGAGTGGTGAAGTGTGATGTCATAAATCTTTTTTTAGAATTTCCAAATTTGAACTTCATTTTCTGAAAGAACATGAAAAATAATGTCCAAATGGCAAAAATCAATCAAATAATGGCGGAGATAAATGTATACACATTCAAATGAATTATATTCCTATAGGGAATCAGTGTTAAATTGCTCTGGTTCATAAAGTTACGAACCAGAGCATTATAACACTGATTCCCTATTGGAGAAAAGTTTATTCGGATGGGAATATTATATTATTGCAGATCAATTGCGTTCTGGTATAATAAGCCCCTCCAAGTCACAATGGGCTTCGCCCCTCGTATGTAAAAAAGAAAGACGGCACAACGCGCCCGTGTGTGGACTATAGGAAATTAAATTCAGTAACTGAATTTGACAGTTTTCCATTACCGCGAATCAACGACTGTTTGGACTGCCTGAGCAACAGTAAGTACTTTTCTACTTTAGATTTACAGTCTGGATATTGGCAGGTGGAGGTGAAGGAGGACTGATTCAAAACTGGACTTTTTAAATATAATGTCATGCCATTTGGGTTATCCAATGCACCAAGTACATTTGAAAGATGCATGGAGCTCATGCTCAAAGGACTGCAGTGGAAGACATTGTTGATATATTTGGATGATGTTATTATATTCAGTTCGACATTCGAATCACACATTGAACGGCTCAACAATGTTTTGCCGGACTTAAGCTTAAGCCTAGTAAATGTTCCCTCTTCCAATCTGAAGTGCTATTTCTTGGACATGTTGTCACACCGGAGAAGGGCAAAGCGAATCCTGAGAAAATAGCGGCGGCGGTGGTGGAATGGCATACTCCAACGAACATTAAGGACATTCGCTCGTTCTTGGGTCTGTGCTCGTACTATCAGAGATTCATAAAGGACTTATCGAGTATCGCGCGCCCTTTAAACCGCCTGCTGGAAAGTGGTGTGAAATTTCAATGGGACGACAAATGCGAGGAAGCATTTTGTAAATTAAAGGACCTACTTACTAGCGACAACATAATGGCCAGTAACACATGCAAATTTTTTGTAACGGTTGCCAGCTCTGCAAGTACTATACATGATCTGGAAAAAGACTTCATGGAAAATAGTACTGACAAAGAACTGTTGAATACATCAATGGAACTCTTAGAGAGTCAACACCACAGACAACCACGGTCGGAGGTAAGATCCCTCTCCAATACTCGCAGCATCAAGTAGACCAGGGGCTTAGCAGAGTATATATATATGGTGATGAATCTGAATGGTCTTTCAGCTTGAGAGCTGGGAGATCATGGAGAGGGTGTGAAAGAAATTTCTGTCCAGCAGATGAACCCGAAGTCACAAATTCTTGAATACTACGCCCGCAGACATAAACATGGGATCTTTCTTCAAAAGTTGATTGCCTATGAAATCGCCAAAACCTACTCGTGGGAGTTGAGGAAGGATATAGACAATTTCCTGTTCGTTTTTTTCTCACGTTTCTGTATCTGTTCAGCTTTCAAATGCCATGCAATCATATAAGTAGAATACAACATAGATAAGCAATCTTTTGGGCTATCTCTGCATGCAGCTCTCCGCAAGCGATCGCTTTGCCACATATTAAGCGAGATTCAGCGCAATTATTGCGTTCATTTTTGGTTTCTGTTCAGCTTTCAAATGCCATGCAATCAAGTAAGTAGAATAAAAAATAGTTGAGCTTAGGCTAGGTCATTTTTCCCCCTTTTTTCTTTTCAAGGAAGCAGCCTTAGGTAGAACTGGAAACTTATTCTCTGAACTACGTATGTAGCTGGCAGCTGGCCAAGCAGTGCTCTTCTATTACTACAAGTCAGGGAAATTGTGTTGACATTTGAGGTCAGAGACAACGAACTTGACACTGATAGCGATGTTGAGATGGAGAAGCTTCAAGAAGTAGATAGAATTGAGGAGATATTTGTTTACTGTGGACATTGAAGGAGTGGACACTGAGAAGCTTGCATATGAGACATGGCAAAACTTGTTTGAGAAAAAAGAGAATGGATGCCGTGGAAGGGACATTAATTTGTTTTGTTCATTTCTTTTTTTTCCTTCAAATTATACATTTTCGCTAAATGTGATTGCCAAATACCACAGAGAAAAAAATGACCAGTCGGACCCAAAATGAGTATTAAAAAGGCGACCTCCTGTATTTTTCTACACAAATGCTTTAGTATAACCAAGGAAAGACAAATGAAGGATTTGGTTGAAGGGTGAATCTTTGTAAGGTCTCCCTGACAGGAAAGCTAGAATGAAATCCATCCTTTAATATTCCATGTATGAGACGAGTCACTACTGATCATGATGTAATCCGTAATGTCTATTATATGTTAAAATGCAATGTTGACAGACTGCATGACAACAAATATGTTATGAAATATATGTTTCTAACCAATTTCCCATTCCCCTCTCATTTTGAAGGTTGTTTGGAAACACCTGTATGACGCATCATCTGGAGGTGACAAAGGAACCCTCTACGCCAGCAGGAACTTCCTGGAAGCGAGAAATGTAAAAATTGAGAGATGTACAATTGATTTGAAGCTTATTATGATATGTATCATGTATATTACGTTGTTGACATCACATACATTATTTTGTACTTAAAATATTTTTGTTAACTTGCTTTGAGAATTTTGAATAAATTTTATTTGAAAAAAAAAAAAAAAAAAATGTAACCACAGACCCGATGAAAAACATCAATGCTGCCCATGATCTATTGGAGAAATACATTACAGGAATGGTTCTCGCAGCAGCAATGCATTTCTTTGGCCTGGACAAAATGGATGATGAACCGACAAAAAATGCCTTCTCACTTGCAACACACCACACTTACCTGCAGTATGCAGAAGAAGTGATGTCCAGGTTCGTTGATGTTTGCATGTTTCCCAGGGGCGATGAAGAGATGGCAGCAACATCATGGAAATGTATTCACTGCCAAAAGAAGGAGCCTCATGAAGCACATGCAGGCTAAGCATGCGGGAATGGAGTCTAGATCTGATGACAAACAAGGAGACCAAGACCACATCCTCAACTATTCCCGTTGTGCCTTGGGCTTGGGAATGCTGGCCCTTAACTTTAGTGATACCAGGCAGCTGGGAGACGGTGACTGAATTGTACGGCTGTACAAAATCTTTCTGCTGCATTTCAAAGCAGCTAATAAGCCAAAGTACAGTCACCAAACCCTACGCTTCTTGGTGAAGAGAGCTCCAGCTCCACGTCCGAATACGGGAAAGAACATGGTGGCAGTAAGAGATTTAGAGGTTGTAGATGGGAGTCAGGGTTGGTGCAAGATGTCTGATGAAGTGCGGAAGGCAAATCTGGAAGGGAACCATTCTTCCTGTAGATGACCAAAGAGAGGCTGAGCCGGAGAAAGACTAGATGCGATTACAGAGATGACGACGGTATGCCTTTGTCTCAATTACAAAGAACGTGTAACACTCGTATCCAATCTCATCATGAAAGACAACGGTCAACAAATAGGAGATGGGAGATTCCTAGGAGATAGGATTCCTAGGAGACCGGATCGGAGGTTTCATTGAAACATGATCAGATCAATTGTGAGTCAATCAATCCGTCTTCATCTGAGAAAACCCACAATGTAATCGTGCCAGCCTATTTGGAGGCGAGTTCATGTCGTATGACCGTATGTAGATTAAATGTGACGTTTAACTTGTTAGAAGGGAAGGAATCACTTTATTAGATGTTTGATTTGTGTAATCATGCATTTGTTGCAGATTGAAGGTGTACTAATTTCCAGTGATGTGCAGTCAGCTGTGTCAGACATACAAAGATTGATCAACAGAACCTGGATCTCCAAGTCAAAGAGTGACTATGGCACAACGGCTCTCTGTCTGTGTTTGAAACATCAAAACTACACACTCAAGCTGAGATCTCTAGCAAGCACAGGAATACCTGTTATTCCTGACACACTCGTGAAACAGATGGGAGTTAAACACTCTTGCGGAAACACTCCGTGGTGCTTATTTGCCACGTGTTATGAACTACCAAGAATGGAAAAAGACTGCGGTGCCGTATGGTGACCCCGAGGCTGGTAAAACCACCAGCAAGCTAAGGCCAGTAAAACTGCAGCTCCCGCGTGAGGAGTTCGTGGATCTAGTTCTGGGGGAATACTCATCAATGAGAGAGCATGTAATACGCGCCATCCACCAGCATCGCGAAGTTCGCACACTGCTAGATGGCCGTCCCAAGTACTACTGAGTCGCCATCGCCGGTAGGTGTTTCGTTTTTCTCTTATAGTCTAATCAGATTTGTATCAATTGTGTAATGCTCGTTTGCAGAAAATATCAATTAAACATTTATGTAACATACATCACACATAATTACCAAGAGTCAAGAACATTGTGAGTGTTATCTCCTAGATACATTCTTCTCGGGGTAAAGGAGTGGGAATAGTTTGAGAGAGTATACTAAATGATGTATTTTGTTCCTCTATATCACGCAGGAATTGGCAGTACATACATGAATGTACAACACACATGACATGTTATATCTCTTCCAAGGAGGTTGTTTTCGGTTCCGTTTGTTCGTCTGTTGGTGTGTTCGAGCGTTGGTGGAGATATGCACTCCGTGAGCGCACTCTGTCTAGTATAATATTCATTCATAGCTTTTGTTTTGTTTTTCTCATTGCAGCTGTTTCGGCTCTACAAGATGAGGATGTCTCCTTTCCACTACTATAGCTGCCTAGAAGACTGGATTTGAAAACTACCATTGCTGACCTTGTGACATCTCATGCTCTTCATAACCATTAAATTTGATTTATATATGACATTTATTTCTTGGGTCTCACGTTTATTGGAGGTTATTGCAAATTGAGTGTCAAAATGAAATTGATTAATCAGTTATCATAATGTGCAAGTGTCCACCAAAGTGTATCGCTTTCCAAGTGCTAACTGAATCTACAGAGGGCAGACAGGAGAGCCAACAGGAGAGCCGAAAGGGGAGCCGACAGGAGAGCCGACAGGAGAGCTGACAGAAGAGCCAAAAGGAGAGCAGACAGGAGAGCCCACAAGAGAGCCAGAACATTGATCTGTCTCCAAAAATCGCACTAAATGGTCCAGCAAGTCAACACTAATGTTATGCCCAATAAGTATTAAACGCTGCTGTCTTGGTTCTGATCTCTCTAGAGAAGAAACTGAAAGAGACTGATATGGACTCAGAAGGAATATCCCGATCTTGACTACACCAAATGCAGTGATCTGCAGGACATTCGCGACCAAATGGTTGTTCAGAAAACACATTAGGTAGGTATTTACAGAGAATTCAGGATATTCGTCAAGCTTCTGGTATTATATCCCATCTTGATGATACAGTTCTGACATGAGTTTCTATAGATAATACAGATGTTCTTTCCCCAAGTGCTGCCCTAGTAGGCGAGAGTCACGCAGTTGGCATGGAACATCTGTTATGGCACAACAGCCAAAGCCAAGTTCTGAATCATTGCATGAGTTTGAGAAAATAGAAAGAGCAGAAAATGATGTTGCATTGCCAATACATCATGACAGCAACAAAGTGACCTCTGTTTCAAAGAAGCCTCTAATTCGTAGAAGACTTCCTATGTATGAAAACTTGCCTGTTCCTTTTCGTAACGACTTTCAAGTGCCCCATTTTAAAATGTTCATGAGGGCCCAGTTGTCACCCTAAGTTTAGTCTTTAGAGAAAGAGGTTAAGTCAGCAGATAAAGTTTATAATGACATGTTTGTGTATGTTGTAGAGAGACATCATTTCTTAAAGACTGGTAAAGATATAGTTATTCCCAGTTTTAAGAATAAACTTGCATTGGAAGGTGAAGTGCGAACTAAGAAGTCAAATTGGAAGGTGAAGTGCGAACTAAGAAGTCAAATTGTTCATATATGAGCACATTTTGAATGAAAAGGCAGATTCACCTGCAACTTTGAAGCAAACTCTTGGTCTTATGTATAAGATAGTGGATTATCACCAACCGAATCTCAACGAAAGATCACATTCAGATGCTATCGGGGGGTACGGACTATAGAAATGACCTCATAACTCTTTATTTGTTTTACTTGTTGAGCTTGGGGAAGTAGTCACCACTTCATCATGGAAAAGGAGAAGAATCACCTTAGAGGAGGCAGGCAGTTCCATTCACGTGACAATGTGGGGCGAAGCTGTGGCCACAGAGCTAGAAGAGGGAGGCCAGGCTAAACTCACAGCTTGCGTGAAAGCGGATTATGGCCAGATCAGCACGACACTTTCTACTAAAGACTGCCAAAGATATAGTTATTCCCAGTTTTAAGAATAAACTTGCATTAGAAGGTGAAGTGCGAACTAAGAAGTCAAATTGTTCATATATGTGCACATTTTGAATGAAAAGGCAGATTCACCTGCTGCTCTACAGTTCTATGCATACAGACTCATGCAGAGAAACCAACAGCACAGCCTCCTGTACTCAAGCAACAGACTATTCCAACAATACATCGTGGACATGTGGGCAAAGGTAGAGTTAGGCAGACTCAATTTCATTCGCTATCATCAAAAAGAATTACGCGCAGACCTCTACAAGGGACTCCAAGATGCCATCTATGCAGATGATGCAGCCTGTGCTGGGCGTCGCATCATTCTCCCATCGTCCTTCACTGGTGGACCACGCTTCATGGCCAAACACTACCAGGATGCAATGGCCATAGTACGAAAGTATGGAAAGCCTACATTTTTCGTTACTTTCACATGCAATGCACAATGGCCAGAAATACTGAGGGAGCTACAACCAGGCCAAACATCTTCAGACCGTCCAGACTTTACTGCCAGAGTAATTCATCTGAAACAAAGGGAGCTCCTTGGCGACATCAAGGCTGGAGTATTGGGCCCACTACTAGCGCATGTATGCACAATAGAATTTCAGAAACGTGGACTGCCCCATTGTCACTTCCTCTTCATCATGCAAGGGGAACAACACACCTGGCAAGATGTGGACAATGTAATCAGTGCAGGATCGGGAACATGCACCCGAATGCTGCACAGGCAATATTCCATCCCACAGGGTGCAGCTCAAATCCAAAGAAAAACAGCAGAAGTGGAGGCACACGTAACAACAATTTCGAACAAGATAAAGAAACAGAGACACACAAACCAACAACTAGCAATACAAATCTACAAACTCAAAATGGACAACAAGTCTATGAAAAAAACAATCCACAAATTAGAAGAGCAAATGAAATCTACACAACAAAGTTTTGAGGAAATTTACGATGCTACCAGTGACCTAGAAGAAGACACAAGCCCACTTACATCACAAGACACCTCACTTACATCACAAGACACAAGCTTTAATACATCACAAGAAACAAGCCCACAAACATCGCAGGATACACCATCATCCAGCTATGACGAATATTAACACACTCCAATAAGTCATTATGTAGAAACCTCTTCCATAACATGCATCAAGAGCAAACACTGTTACAGTTGATAGGAGACCAAAGATCTGGGGGCGGGTAATTTGCTAGTATTATATGATTTGAAGAGGGAATATGGTGAAACTTGGATTGGGTCATACCATTTCTCGGTGATTGGCATGTTCTGAAGAATTTCCAAGAAGTTATAATGAAAATCTTTTGGGAAGGTGGATTCAAAGATTTTGCAAAAACTGCTCATAAGGGTCTCACACTACAAAGTTTAGCATCTTGCTAAAATTTTAAAAGAACTCGCAAATTCATCATGCAAATAAATGTTCTTCTTATTTCAATGTTTTTTTGATATTCGTGATGGGAAAGAAAGCGAAATATTAAATGAGGACTTTGAAAAATGTGTGGAACAAGTAGTCTCACACTTCTCATTAGAAAATGGTGAGATAACAGGAATAGTTGATTTCAAATTAGCACAAGAAGAATTTATTCATAATACTGTGTTGCCTTTGAAACATGAGTTTGTAGCATTTTGTGATGAAATGTCACAAAAACGGGAAACATTTAGATTTTGGCATCGCTTTTTAACTCAAGATGTGTTGTCTTGTTCCCTAAAAGGCATGGCACCACTATTCTGTGCTTTGGACCGGCAAAATTATTAAAAGCTCATCCCTTTGCACATATGCAGTGTACCGTATTTGTCGGTGTATTAACCGCTCCGATGTATTAACCGCACCCCCAACTTTGGCCGTTTTTCCATGAAAAAAAAAAAAATTTGATAGTATAATTCTTGATTTTTAGTCTTTAGATGGTCAGCATTTTCTTAGGAAAGGTACCAAAAATAGCTTATCTATCAGAGAATTTTTGCATATGAATTTTGTTTTATTTACTGAAGTCTCCGAAGTAAATAAAGAAAATTATCAGGCCTTCTTCACAGCAGAAGAATCTATAACTTCTGTTGAATTTGCCACACGGATCACTACACATGGGACTACATAAAACGTTAGACAACAAAACGAAGATTTCACCAATAAAACAATCAGAACGGAGATTTAAAAAAAAATGTACCTTAATGTTATTCCTTCTTTCTAGTTCAAATTATGTTGAATCTACTCTTGAAAACTGTTTCAGAAATAGTAAGTAATAATAGCGAGTAATACGGCATACGATCGTCGTCGATCGTCGACATGGATGAAACGATTCTCAAACGTTGACATCCAGTCCGCCCGGTACTAAACAAATGCTCCGATAGCCCGCCATATCACTCATACACTTTGCGTGAAGGTTATGGGTCTATTTTGTTACGCGAGATCCATCCGCCGGGAATTGGGGAAATCCCCGACGGATGGATCTCGCGTAACAAAATAGACCCGATAACCTGCACGCAAAGTATATGAGTGATATGGCGGGCTGTATTGGAGCATCGGCGGCCGGGGCCGGTCGGGAAAGAGAATCCCCGCCTGCATGCTCGGCCAAGTGCCAGTCGCGCGGCCGGGTGCATGTTAGGATTCGTACTAAGATCGAAGCAATGATCGTGAATCTTCAAAGCTGCTTTCGCAGCAACAACGAGCAATATTTAGGAAGAGGTAAAAGAGAAACATAAAAGACACTGCATGACTTGTTTTGGGGGGAATATGCTTGTATTTTCCGTGCATCGTATGAGTATGAATGCCTTGCTGAGGTGGACTTTGGTCACTTGTGAATCTTATCTCCGTGTATTAACCGCATCGTATTAGGGCCCGGCGCTGGCTAGGCAATTTGCGTGTACAATTTTCCTATCTCCGTGTATTAACCGCTCCCCCCTTTTTGGAGCTTTTTTTTGAGAAAAAAGGTGCGGTTAATACACCGACAAATACGGTACTTGCATTACCAGAATACATTGTAAAGCACTTTGAGAATGGAGCATTTGCGTGGCAACATTTTACAGAAAGTGGCGCAGACATTTGGAGCCAAACATACTGATCAAGTTATCATCGTTATCCCTTTCGGAACCATGAAAATGAGAGCTAGTATTCATTGACAAGGGGCGGGACCTTGCCGGCAATGCTGGACATGGATCTTGCTCTGAATAGGCAAGCACAAGGAAAGAGGGGCTTATGTCAGCTTCCTGAAAGAGCTAGATTATTCAAAACATTTGTTGCCAAAAGAACAATTTAATGTAAATAGCAACTTACATGCTTGGGACTTTGTTCATTTGAATGACTTTGGAAAGAAGGTTCTGGGAAGGTTGCTGGTGGAATCAGTTCATAAATGTCTACATCCTGTAAATTATCACCAACAGTCTAGAATCCCCACTGAATGAAAACGCCTTTGGTGAAAGAAAAGACAAGAAACATCATGGACGGAAACAAACCTGGACCTCATTTTGCACAAGAGAGTGGAGAAATACTGGAAGGTGGCGCAAGCAAGATAGGTCATTTGCATCTGCCGCAGGGAGATTCCTGAGGTGTCCACAGAAGCAGACAGGCTGAAGGTGGAAAGTGGAAAGTGTATCACTGACGCACCGTCCTTCAACGCTGCCATCTTGGACCCCATCACACTGTATGTAGCATGGCAGCAGTTCACAGAAGGGTGGCGCAGACAAGCTTGGTTATTTGAAGCAAGATAATAATCAGCAAGTTATCCCTTTCGTTAGAAACATTAGGAAATTGCACCAATTTAGGTGTGAATGTGGTGATTGCAGCGTTCTCCCTTCTTTTGGTGTGGGGGACTGCATCTGCTGCAGGGAAATTCGTGAGGTGTCGGCAGACGCAGACAGGCTAAAGGTCGAAAGTGGAAAGTGTATCACTGACGCACCGTCCTTCAACGCTGCCATCTTGGACCCCATCACACTGTATGTAGCATGGCAGCAGTTCACAG
Source organism: Echinarachnius parma (assembly GCA_037951105.1). NCBI lineage: Eukaryota > Metazoa > Echinodermata > Echinoidea > Clypeasteroida > Echinarachniidae > Echinarachnius > Echinarachnius parma. Next base: position 35,161 of record JBAMJV010008729.1, read on the forward strand.
AAAGGTGGCGCAGACAAGATTTTGGAGGTCATTTGGAGCAAGAAATAATCAGCAAGTTATCAATGTAATCACTTTCGTTAAACCACCAATTTAGGTGTGAATGTGGTGACTGCAGAGTAAATCCTTCTGGATGCCTGCATCTGCTGTAGAAACGAATGAGAAAAGCAAATTTTCACAGACTGAGATAATAACTATGATCGAATACATGTATGTGGCGGACAACATGAGCACTCTCTTTGGCAGGACAGGATTTTGTGGGACGAGAAAATTGCACCAATTTAGGTGAGAATGTGGTGATTGCAGAGTTCTTCCTTCTTTTGGTGTGTGGGACTGCAATCTGCTGAAGGGATAACCCCTGCGTCCGTTCAAATGAATATTCGACCCATAATGCTATCAGGATTTTTAGAATGACATGTATACAAAGATTGATCAACAGAACCTGGGTCTCCAAGTCAAAGAGTGACTATGGCACAACGGCTCTCTGTCTGTGTTTGAAACATCAAAACTACACACTCAAGCTGAGATCTCTAGCAAGCACAGGACGCTCTTGCGGAAACACTCCGTGGTGCTCAATTGCCACGTGTTATCAACTACCAAGAATGGAAAAAGTCTGCGGTGCCGTATGGTGACGCTGAAGGGATAACCTTCATCCATTCAAATGAGTATTCGACCCATAATGCTATCAGGATTTGTAGAATGACATACAAAGATTGACCAACAAAACCTGGATCTCCTGGTCAAAGAGTGGGAATGCTAAAGTCCCAATGACAGGTTCAGCCTGCACTTGCCATCAAAGCCTAAAACAGAAAGGAGTTTCGAGGTGGAGGATGATGAGATCCTTCCTTCCTCCCTGCCCGATGACTTCTTCTTTTGCTACCAAACAGAATTCCAAAGGCATCGTCTCTCAAGGTATGGCAATGCCATGTGTTTTCTTGATGCAACGTACAAAACCTCACAGTTCGCCCTCCCCATGTTTTTCTTGGCTGTAAAAACAAATGTGGGATTCAGTGTTGCCGGTCTCTTCATTGTACAGGCGGAAACAAAAGAGGCAATACAACATGGACTAACAACACTGAAGGGATGGATGGAAGAGGCCAATCTGGCATGGATGCCTTCTACATTCATGACAGATTTCTGTGAGAGGGAGATATCAGCAATTGAGGAGATATTCCCAGCCACAAAACTTCCGAAGGCATCTTCTCTCAAGGTATGGCAATGGAATGTGCTTCGAATGTAGATGCAACATATAAGACATCGCAGTACGCCCTTCCGTTGTTTTTCCTAGCGGTAAAAACAAATGTGGGCTACAGCGTTGCTGGTCTCTTCATTGTACAGGCGGAAACAAAAGAGGCAATACAACGTGGACTAACAACACTGAAGGGATGGATGGAAGAGGCCAATCTGGCATGGATGCCTTCTACATTCATGACAGATTTCTGTGAGAGGGAGATATCAGCAATTGAGGAGATATTCCCAGCCACAAAACAGCAGCTGAAGATAAGGCAGTAGAAGGCGAGGAAAGAAGAGGAGAAACGGCAGGAGAAGGAGAGTGACGACAACTACATTCATAGCGTGCAAGCTTACCAGGTCAGTTGTGTGCATGAATGCCACATTTTATTCTGCTTCAAATGAAAAATAAAGAGCCCCTTTTTAGTGTTCAAATGAATGTTTAATTCACCAATATAAGAATTAGTAGTCAATTTGATTTTAATATATGTCCTCCCTTCTTTAGCAATGCAATTTCTAAAATATTAAGAAATAATGAGTGAAGTGCAAATCTTTTATGATTATCTATCGCAAATAACAACTCATTATTTTTTGTTTGGTGATATTTTGCACTTGAACAGGGGAATGAAGACTCGGAGGAGGAAGGAGACGTGTACATGCATAGAGGAGACGAGTGAGAGCAAGCTACAGAGAGGGAAGCCGAGCAGCGGCCCGAGCAGCTACAGGGGGCTGTGATAGAAGTGGAGGCGATTGTGCATCGGGATGCAGAACGTCCAGAGACTGACAAGAGGGTGAGGCAGATCACCATCAACAGATTCCTGCCATCCACTTCCGATGACCGTGATGTGTGCAGGAGATGCACAATGCTGAATGCTGAGGTGGCAGAGTTGAGGCAGGAGATCCGCCGCATTCGCACACAGGCTGCAATCAGCGTGGAACGCTGAAGCAAACTGTTGGTCTTATGTATGATGAATTTGAAATCAATAGAAAGATTAATCACCTGGTCGTTTCTGGAGATGGTGCAACATCAAAATATTATATGATTTGAAGAGGGAATATGGTGAAACTTTGGATTGGGTCATACCATTTCTCGGTGATTGGCATGTTCTGAAGAATTTCCAAGAAGTTATAATGAAAATCTTTTGGGAAGGTGGATTGAAAGATTTTGCCAAAACTGCTCATAAGGGTCTCGTACTACAAAGTTTAGCATCTTGCTCAAATTTTAAAAGAACTCACAAATTCATCATGCAAATATACGAGGCTATCTTCTTATTTCAATTTCAATGTTTTCTTGATATTCGTGATGGGAAAGAAAGCGAAATATTAAATGAGGACTTTGAGAAGAGTGTGGAAGAAGTAATCTCACACTTCTCATTAGAAAATGGTGAGATAACAGGAATAGTTGATTTCAAATTAGCACAAGAATAATTTATTCATAATACTGTGTTGCCTTTGAAACGCGAGTTTGTAGCATTTTGTGATGACATGTCACAAAAACAGGAAACATTTCGATTTTGGCATCGCCTTTTAACTCGAGATGTGTTGTCTCGTGCCCTAAAAAGCATGGCACCACTGTTTCGTGCTTTTGACCGGCAAAATTATTCAAAGCTCATACCTTTGCACATATTTGGACACTTGATAATTTCCAGTGGGACGCTCAATTTGATCCATTACAGTTCTCTTCTCTTATTTGACAATTATATTTCTTTCGGACACTGTCACACACATTTTATAAGTCTCCATGACTCCTCTACACACCCACCCACCCCAGTAACCTGGCCTCACACATGTACTACATCAGTCGAGCCCTGACAAAGTCCTAATGGACGAAATATTGGCGCAACAATAAATGAAGTTTAAGCTAGCTACGCCTCACCAGCACTCCTTCTTTCTTGATATTCGTGATGGGAAAGAAAGCGAAATATTAAATGAGGACTTTGAAAAATATGTGGAAGAAGTAGTCTCACACTTCTCAGTAGAAAATGGTGAGATAACAGGAATAGTTGATTTCAAATTAGCACAAGAAGAATTTATTCATAATACTGTGTTGCCTTTGAAACGTGAATTTGTAGCATTTTGATTTCGGCATTGCTTTTTAACTCAAGATGTGTTGTCTTGTTCCCTAAAAGGCATGGCACCACTGTTCCGTGCTTTTGACCGGCAAAATTATTCAAAGCTCATCCCTTTGCACATATGCAGTGTACTTGCATAATACCAGAATACATTGTAAAGCACTTTGAGAATGGAGCATTTGCGTGGCAACATTTTACAGAAAGGTGGCGCAGACATTTGGAGCAAAATATACTGATCAAGTTATCATTGTTATCCCTTTTGGAACCATGAAAATGAGAGCTAGTATTCAATGACAAGGGGCGGAACCTTGCTGGCAATGCTGGACATGGATCTAACCCGTCGACTATACCTCACGTTGATACTGATTGAGATTATGAGTATAAAGCAGACAGGATGAAGAAACATTACGAAGGCACCATCATTAAACGCTGCTGTCTTGGTTCTGATCTCTCTAGAGAAGAAACTGAAAGAGACTGATATGAACTCAGAAGGAATATCCCGATCTTGACTACACCAAATGCAGTGATCTGCAGGACATCTGCAGGATCTGCAGGATCGCGACCAAATGGTTGTTGGCAGTAAGGCCTGTCATGCTTGGTTTGAAGAACAAACACTTGTGGTGTACAATGCCAAGTTTGAGAAACTGTGAAAGAGCATACATTGTTCCTTCATTTGTCCATTGCAGAGTTCTCCCTTCTTTTGATGTTGAGGACTGCATCTGCTGCAGGGAGATTCCTGAGGTGTCTACTACATAAGCAGACCAGCTGAAGATGGAAAGTGGAAAATGCATAACGGACGCACAATCCTTCAACGCTGCCATCTTGGATCCAATCACTCCGTATGTTGCATGGCAACATTTTACAGAAAGGTGGCGCACACAAGCTTGGTCATTTGGAGCAAGACAAAAATTAGCAAGTTATCATTGTTATCCCTTTTGGAACAAGTTTCCGAAGAAGAAAACATCAAATCCCTATGTGAAATCAAATTTTGTGATGCAGTGGTCATCCGACAGCGACTTTCAATAAGAACGCTTTTTGTCTTTGACATAAAACTTTCGAGACTTTGACTCTTACACATTTTATTATTGCTTTCTATTACAAACGAATGAACACAACACTAGAAGCGAAACTCAGCAATTGAGGAGATATTCCCAGCCACAAAACTTCTAAAGGCATCTTTTCTCAAGGTATGGCAATGACATGTGCTTCCTAGATGCAACATAAGACATCGCAGTACACCCTTCCGTTGTTTTTCCTAGCGGTCAAAACAAATGTGGGATACAGCGTTGCCGGTCTCTTCATTGTACAGGCAGAAACAAAAGAGGCAATACAACGTGGACTGGCAACACTGAAGGGATGGATGGAAGAGGCCAATCTGGCATGGATGCCTTCTACATTCATGACAGATTTCTGTGAGAGGGAGATATCAGCAATTGAGGAGATATTCCCAGCCACAAAACTTTTTCCACCGAGAACAATCCTGGACAATGTGGATGAAGAAAGTCAATAATGGAGTGGGTTTGTCAAGGGATGCTGTCCTGACTTTGATGAGAAACTGTGCCAGAGCAAAACATGAGGAAGAACTAGCGATGGCCGTTTCCAAGCTGAAGACATGTCATCAATGGTTGAAAAACCACAAGTGTCAGCGATGGATGAGCAAGACATGGCTGCCCCAAGTGAAGCGTTGGTCATGGGCATAGAGCTCCGAAGTGTGACGTCACGTTGTCAGGACAACATACGGGCTGGTTCTACACTATCTTTTCAAAATGGCTGTTTGCGTGTTCTAGTATGGGACAGTGTTTTGTTCCCGATTGCAATCATCAATCTGAGCGTGACGGCTGTCGTTTTTACCGATTTCCAACTGATCAACGTTTAAAGCAACAACGGCTTAGACAAATTACGTAAATACATTATTTTTGGACTCTTAATTTGGGGTAAAAATTATTTCTGTTATTATGTTCACAGTGGTTGCGGTCAATTTATGTGAAACAATGGTGGTCTGAATCTTGCGCAACAATATATGATTTTGAAGATACTGTGAAAGCATTGTTTAGTGCATACCAAAAGAAGAATAAAAACAAGTCGCGTATAAAAGATGGACATGAAACCTTCAGAGCAGCAGTTTATCAGTTTCCTGTAAGAAAAGTGTCTGCAAAAAAAAGTAAACATGCAGATGACGACATGGATGCTGAAGCTGGTGAAATAGTCGCATCAGTTCTTCACACATCAATGGAAAAGAAAGATGCTGAACTTGATGTTCTTCGTACATCAGTAGAAGAAAAGACCCATGATCTTGATGTTGTGCAAACCAGAATTGACCATCTTACCTCACTGCAAATAGAAAGAAATGCTGAGCTGAAACGAACAAGAACTATGAAACAATATCACATGTGGAGAAAGTAGAAAAAGTCACCACAAAATATAACGCATTAAGTGAACAAATGAAAACTCTTGAAACACAGCTAGAGACTGCTCATGATGCTGTAGATGAAATGAAAAGAGAACGTAAAGAATTCTCTGAAAGGATAAAGACACTTGAAGACCACATTAAACAACTGGAAAGCAATACAATGGTAACGTACAGTGACAACCAATTTTCCCCTGAGTTCACATGCCTTGTCCACAAGCTGTTGGAAAATCATGTTGGTCATAGTCACATCGGGCCAGTCATCAAAGACTGTTTGGAGTTTGTTGGAATTAAACCATCAAAGTTACCATCTAAAACCACAATCGGGGAATATGAATATTCAGAGGCTAGCCCTTGCACAAAAACAATTAGGGGAGGAGTTTTCTAAACAGGAAGGTACTTGTCTGTACAGTGACGAGACTAGCAAATATTCTGAAAAGTACATGGGTTACCATGCTACAGACTCTGAAGGTAGGTATGGAGAATGGAGATTTAGAAATATTGATTTAGAGACATTGTTAAGGTCAGTGAAATGTTCCATTCCAGGGCTCGATCCATTTCAAAAAGTTACGTTAGATTGCAACTACTGCAGTTATTGCAAAAGTCACAACAGCAATTCAAATCCTGCTTCCTGATTGGCTGTTGTCATGGTAGTTGCAATAATTGCAGAGTTGCAATAATAATTGCAACTCTTCATAAAATGGGACCCAGGTAAAATATAATTGAGAAAATTTGATGTTATTGATAATTTACCTGAAAGTAAAGTAAGCATGCAGAGAGGTGCTTTTTGCACTTACACGCATGCATAATTAATCTGGTGCTAATTTGCATATTAATCAGTGCATACATGCTAATTTTTCAATGCTAAATAGTATGTTTGACCCTTAAAACTGTTTTAAGTTCAGGTTATTACATTCTGTAGCTCATAAAGTGCTTAATTATTAATATTTCAGTAAAATGAAATGATATGAACAATAATTTGAGTGATTTCTTTTAAGAAAATTTGCCGGCAGGTGCTTTTTCGCATATGCGCATAATTAATGAGCGCTAATTTGCATAATATGCATTATCATTAAAAAAAACGTTACAGGAATACCTGTTATTCCTGACACGCTCTTGCGGAAACACTCCGTGGTGCTCAATTGCCACGTGTTATCAACTACCAAGAATGGAAAAAGACTGCGGTGCCGTATGGTGACGCTGAAGGAATAACCTTCATCCATTCAAATGAGTATTCGACCCATAATGCTATCAGGATTTGTAGAATGACATACAAAGATTGACCAACAAAACCTGGATCTCCTAGTCAAAGAGTGGGAATGCTAAAGTCCCAATGACAGGTTCAGCCTGCACTTGCCATCAAAGCCTAAAACAGAAAGGAGTTTCGAGGTGGAGGATGATGAGATCCTTCCTTCCTCCCTGCCCGATGACTTCTTCTTTTACTACCAAACAGAATTCCAAAGGCATCGTCTCTCAAGGTATGGCAATGCCATGTGTTTTCTTGATGCAATGTACAAAACCTCAGTTCGCCCTCCCCCTGTTTTTCTTGGCTGTAAAAACAAATGTGGGATTCAGTGGGTGATTTCAAGTACGGCACTGCTGGTGTTGGTGTTGGTGTTAGCAGCCCATAATGCAGTTAATCTGAGCTCTAACACCAGCGTTCAGATTAACGTTGATACCGATACCAAGTATCGATAGCGTGACGCCGACATGACAAAAATCGCCCGAAAAGCACAAAAATTGTGTATATCCCACGTAAAAAAAGCCCGTAGTCAATGTACTCTGGACAAATGAGCCTTATTTTTTTCAAAAACGTTATTTATATAGAGCGTTTCGGTACGATTTGCGTGAGTGAGGTGTGAGCTTCCGTAGGCGCAGGCCTGTGCACAAGTCAAATTCGTCAAACTTTCATCCCATTATTCTAAAGTCTAAACCACAGTTAAAAAAATGACGGGTTCATAATGATCTATTACATTAACAATCTCACTCATAAATTTTACTTTTCCTGATAAGTAAAGCTGGAGAAAAATAAGAAAACAACCAACAACCAAAGAATTGTATTGATCTAGACCTAGTTATCATAATCATGGTTGTATTTTATTACTCAGTAGGAAAGATAATATTCCTTTTAATCAGATTGTTAGATGCCCAACTGATTTAAAGATAAAATTCACGAATTAATAGTTACTATACTAGTTTATACTTGATAGTAAATTTAAACATTTCCCCATTGGATGTAACACAAACAAAGAACTGGAGAGTACAGCAGAAGTAGGAGTATGAATAAGGACAAGGTAATTTTAACAGGTGACTATAGGCTATAGCCTAAATGATGATTTTAAAATAGACCTTCAATTCATAAAGTTTAGAGGGCACCTCCGAAGGACTGGCGGAAAGGGGTTTATCTTTAACCCTTATTGGCTTCCTTAGAAGCATCTTCATTCTTGCTTCACTGATCTCTTCCTTTGAAAGGTCGCCATGTTTCCTGGCAAAATGTCTAGTCATATGGTTGATTTCTTTGTTGCAGATGACACATATCCTTGAAATTCTGCTGTTGACTGTTTATTGATTATTCTCTTGTTTATTCTTTGTTGCATTTGCATATGCAGCTTGTGGGGTTTTCTCCTTTACTTCGAGGATTAAAGAACAGACATCAAAGACAATGATCGTATAGTGTGGTTGTTTTACGGTGTCACACATGTATTGCCAAGAATCTGTCTCCTTTGTCAAAGGGACAAAACTGTAGTCTGTCGAGTGACTGGGAAAAGAAAGAGGGAGAACCTTGTGAAATGCTCCACCATTGATGCTGCAAAATTTAAAAGGGCAGCAGAAGAGTGTGGTAATGAAGCACTCTTAGTCCAATTGCGAGATCAGGATTGTGTGGCCATAGAAGTGAAATATCACACCACCTGCTATCGAGATTTCACAATATATCTTACCACACCAAGCAAAAGAGAGGCCTCTCAATCTCAATATTCTCAGGCATTCAATGTCTTCTGTCATACCATAGAGGATCGTATAATTAGAAAGAAGGAGATAATGAGATTGAATAAACTGAATGACTTGTTCATGATGGAAATCAAGAAGACCCATGGAGACCACGAATGTTCGTATAAAAGTGGGCATCTCAAACAGAGGCTCAGCGCAAAGTTTCCCCAGATGTGTTTCATAGTCCCTCACATGAGATCGCAAAGCGACATTGTTTATATGTCAATGACATTCCAACACCAGTCCTTGTAGGGGAAAAACAAGTGCTGCAAGCAACCCTCGCCACAGAATCAAGTGAAACAGATTCAGCAACAGACACAGATGTACAAATGGAAGAAGATCACCTACCTGCAGAGCCCTACCCACTGCGGACTATGTACATGTCAGCCATGGAGCTAAAGATTTAGCAATCAGAGAGGTCAAACAATCTAACTCTTGGCCACCTAGCGGTAAAACAAATGTGGGCTACAGCGTTGCCGGTCTCTTCATTGTACAGGCGGAAACAAAAGAGGCAATACAACGTGGACTGGCAACACTGAAGGGATGGATGGAAGAGGCCAATCTGGCATGGATGCCTTCTACATTCATGACAGATTTCTGTGAGAGGGAGATATCAGCAATTGAGGAGATATTCCCAGCCACAAAACTTCCAAAGGCCTCATTGGTTCGGGTGGATTGGGAATCGGAGTGGACAAGACGGCTCATCTTTGTGCGCTCGACCAGTCATCCGGCCCAATGCCGCTCGTGTTGTCACGAGAGGAGATGGGACGGGCCAACTTCAATGGAGGGAACATTTACAACGGCAGGGTGTGGGTGAAAAAGGAGGCGCTGTGACTCAAGCCATCGTTCCGGACACCCTACATGTGCTACGCCTACATGGGTCAGACGAGACTGTGGCTTTAATATGCATCACTTGAAAGCGAGATGTCTTTGGACGAGACAAAAGACTGGAGGTGAATATTGCTTCAGACAAGAAAAAGCATGACAAAGTATTACATAGGTGGTGTGTGAAGGAAAAGACCTATGGTTCGGACGGCAAGACGACAAAGGTTACAGTAAAAGATATGAGAGTCAATATAGGGCCTAAATTTTCAATCCTAGCAGAATCTTCTTCAGAGGCTATAAGTCAAAGATAAAAAGATATAGTTAGACCACACTCATAGAACTCTTGAGAAATGTGAATCAGAGTTGAAACCCGAAACGGTTACCATCCATGTTAACTTCTCGGGGCACATCATTTTACTAAGTGGAACAGCTAGCTCCCATTTGGAGTAAATAAACAAAAGCATTATATGATGTCTGCAGTTACTGTGCCCAAATGCCTTCAAAATAGAAGATGCATTGACACTGGCATTGATTATTTATGAACTGATCTACCAAAAAAAAAAAATTACTTCGTGAAACTAAAAAGTAATTCGCCGATTAGAAAATATATTTGTCACGGACTATAAAAAAAATAGCTTTCTTACAAGATTGATTCACTCATTTTAACTGAATCATAATTTTTCTATCAGCTTATTAACAAAAAGGTCATGATTACAAGAAAACGGTGCTTTCCCTTACTGATAACATACCATTGATGTATTGCTAATATAACAAATAAACACAAATCAAGGAAATATTGCCCATACTACTTAACGATTGCACAGGCAGTGACATTTTTTTTTACCAGTTCTCCAACCAGCACCCCATTCCTGCTCTCATAACATAAAACTTTTATGTAAATACAGTTAGTTATCAGGCATAATCATAATTTCATACAAATATACACAACTACATGTAAGTTCTTATAATAATCAATTCAATGCAATTCAATATGGAAGCACTTAGTATCAAAATAGTAATACTGTAAAAAAAAACTTCAGTTGGCACTTGAACTTTAACTAAGAATCACAAACAAAAAGATCACATTCATTCAAATGCTTCACAGAAAAGCAAAGCGGAATTGACCACTCTGGTCCACGCTTGACTTAGCTGGGATACATGAATGCTGCCCTCTATGATCTGTTGTCCTCCAGTACGATGGTGCGACTCGGGTAGCCATCCAGCTCCACAAACATGTACCGGTACTCGTACCTCCCACTCTCGTTCTGAGAAACGAAACAAGAGAAAACAAAATTAGATAAATTTGCGTCATTTTATGTGAACGATCTGAGAAATGAAACGAGAGAAAATAAAATTAGAACAATCGGCATCATTTTATGTGAACGTTCTGAGAAATGAAACGAGAGAAAATAAAATCAGAAAAATCGGCATCATTTTATGTGAACGTTCTGAGAAATGAAACCTGAGAAATGAAACAAGAGAAAACAAAATGAGAACAATCGGCATCATTTTATGTGAACGTTCTGAGAAATGAAACAAAGAGAAAACAAAATTAGAACAATCGGCATCATTTTATGTGAACGTTCTGAGAAATGAAACAAAGAGAAAACAAAATTAGAACTGGCATCATTTTATGTGAACGTTCTGAGAAATGAAACGAGAGAAAATTCTCGTTCACAAGGACCAGGACCCGATCCATGCAATGAATGTCAGCGAAAACAATTAGAAACACAGCAATACACAAAAACAATTACTTTGTACGATATTCCATGGTTTTTATTCTGGCCTCAAACTAGCCTAGGCTAGTTACGACTGTTCGATCCGCCATCCTTGCAGTGAATGCCAGTGAAAACAATTATAAACACAGCAATACAAGAAAAAAAATACTTTGTACGATATTCCATTGTTTTATTCGGGCCTCAAACTAGCCAAGTTACGACTGTTCGATGCTCCCACTAAATCACCTCACATGACAATCGTTAATTTGTACACAAGAATAGAACAACATGCCTACCTCTTTCATCTCTAGATGCACTGTGCCTTTCCTATCAGGCCCTTCCAGGTAGAATTTCATCCTGAGGAAGTTCACACCATCCTGGGAGTACTCTAGGTGGCTGCAAAGAAACAAAACAATTAGAGACATTTTTTTTTTCAGTTTAAAGTGGTGTACCGACTCTCATTTCAGATTTCAATACTTTTTCTTCCTGCTCCTGGGGGGTGTTTCACAAAGATCCTAAGTTGAACTTAACTCTAAGTTGGACTTAAGAAGTATGGTCTGCCATTTGTAGCCTTGAAATAAAATATATTCAAAAGCAAAAATTCAATTGTTTTAAACTTTTCATAAATTTTACATCAAGAACATGAAATCTCCTTAATAATAGAAAATATTAATGATTTGGACCAACATTTCATGCCTTTTAAAAGCACCTGTACAGACAAATCTCAATAGTACCCAATAATGGTCTTATCTGCAACCATATGATTTTGAATGGTAAGGTATAAAGGTAATCCGTCATCTGGTTCTCAAGATACCACGATTACAAGCCATTTCTTGCATATGATAAACCCTGTGACTTTGACCCCCAAATCTAATCATTTCCTTGGCACCCCAAGACACTATACAGGTACCAAACTTGATGGATATGTATCAACAGGTTCTTGAGATATCACGACTACAAGCCATACCAAACCATATAAACCCTGTGACCTTTGACCCCATGACTCCAAAATCCACCAATATCATTGTCACCCCAGAATATATATCCACCAATGCCATGTTTAAAATTTATCCGTCAACTCGTTCTCATGATATTGCAAGAAGAAAAATAGGACGTACCTACGGACAGACAAACCTAAAAACATAATGCTTCCGGCCACTTGACGGCATTAAAAAACAAATTCTAAACTCTGTTCTACTAATCTTGGTTGCGGAGCACGTGAATATCATGGTTACTGTGGTCCCTCTCCAGTGGATATTTTAAAAACCGTCCCAAATTAGTTGTGTATGAGAATGAACAATGCTTACCTGACATGTCTCCTTCTCCTTCTTCTAGTCATCTCACCGTAGCCCTTGATTGGGGTTCCTAGACAGTCCTGGATCTGAACAAGAAGTGAACATTTGTAAAATACAGTCACACATGTGTATACAGACTACCCAAGGGAAACAAGGAAAGTGGCCACTGTAGACAAGTGACCTCTATAGACAGGATCTTAAACCACTGTTTTTTCTCTGCAGGGGATCACTTCTGGTGGCCACTGTAGGAAGATTGGCTGCTGTAGACAGGTGGCTGCTAAGACAGGTTTGACTGTAAATTCAATTAAGGTGAACTATCAATGACTGAGAATTTACTGCAAACCTAAATTAACGACCCCAAATTGATTAATGAAAACGGTAAAAATGTGTTCTGCAAATGTTCACTTTTCTTACCATAGTCATGTGAAGTAATAAATTGTAAGCAACCTGTGTACATATGAAAACTAACATGACTAAATGCCTACCACACGACCAATATTTGCGCAGTCATGCCCACATATTGTTTCTTGCTGTTTGACTTTCACTAAAGAAATTAAATCATTTTTGTTTAACCGATTAGAGTTGCAACAATGTTAACGGTATCAGTGACAAAAATAATGTTGAGTACAAACCTCATAGTTGCTTTTGCATATCTTCAAGCTCTTTGTGTAGACACCGTTTGGACTTTTGGATGAAAATAGTTCCTTTCCCAATGTAAAGAACACCATTCCTGAATAAAACAGTGAAAGACAATGGAATTCAAAAAAATATATTTCTAATAAATGCATTAACATTTGAACAAGAATATAACAAGTTAATTGAGTGTACAAGGAGAAAGCATACATTTTTCTATTTTCCGAGCCCTATTTTGTTACTGTACCTGCTTTCATTTTTAATGTTTATTGTTAGTGCATATATCGCGATACCTCAGGGAAAACCTCAAATTGGCAACTCATTGTCACATTTTCAAATCAAATTTAGTTGTTGAATTGGCAACTTCAAGGCAAACCACTATTAAATGTTTTTCTTAAATTTTAAAAGCTAAATTATATGTTCCATCTTTTTTTATGTCATTATAAGAAAACAAATAATTGCCAATTTGATAAGGGAAATAATGATAAATTTTGCCTTAACAATAGATCTTGACCGGGATGGGATAAATACCGACCAAGCACTCACCTATAACTCCCAGTCCAACCAAGATGATTCCTCCATAATATGCAGTCTTTGATGTCTCTGCAACTATTAGGGGGGACAAAAACAAATCACATTAATTAATGAAACAAAGAGTATTTTTTCAGAGGATAGCGATGAGTTCCAGTATTGTTTCTCTACTTTTCTTGTGATGACCCTAAATATTGCAATTACGGATGTAAAAGAAAAGAAATCTGATTTACAATGAGTTTTTAAGCTAATGAAATGTTCAGATTTATAAGCACATAAATTGGGGAGAGCACTTACATAATTAGAATCCCAAAGAACTTAAATATTTTGTGAAAACATTTCTCCCTTTACAAAAACAATTGCATTTACACTTTGAAATCATCACTTTATATCTATATCCAAAAATTATTCCCCTCCAAACGATCAAGCATACATTTTGTTAATCTGAAATCAATGCAAGTTCTCTAATTACATTTAAGTTTTGAGGCAAGAAATACAACATACAACAAAGCAATTCTTCCCCATTTAAAAATGTTTTTCCCTTTGAAATTCCCAGCGCACAATTTTTGCCCTGAAGATCCTTTTAATGTAACTTCTGTCAAATAGTCATTATAATTAGTTTAGAAACAATATTAGAATGGCTCCAAACTAACTTATTTTTTCTTGGAATGTTGGTGGCCGGAAAAAAAACAAACTCATTATTCTTAATGAAGTCAACCAGCCCCAAAATGTTTTTGGAAACTGTCTACTTTTCATATCTTTATTGATCAAAATTGCAATATTTTTATTGGATGAGTAGACAGGTGACCACTGCTAAGACAGGTTTAACTGTACCTTTCTTCCCCATGGTAAGCTTCTGGTCATCTGTCCCCGCCTTTCTCTCGGTCACTGCCTTCCTCTGTTGGCATGCCGCACTGGTGTCGGACAAACACCTCGTTGGTAATAATAACAGGTTGACTTTGTGAAGACACTGCTCAGGTTTGCTGCTGTGCCAGGAATGTAACCTTGAGACCTGTCAAAAAATTCAAAAAGTGAAATGGCAATTGGAATTTACCACTGTTTAAAAAGGCATACGTACTCAATTATTCTGAACAAGAGAAATTAAAAACCTCCTGCCACTTTCTGACCAATAACTAAGTACAAGTACAGATACATCCAATAATGGTATGCAGACATTGTGCCCAAGAACCATTTGTTAAGTTTCCCTTTTTATTTTAGTTAACATAAATCTTTCTTGTGCTGACATACAGCATTATCTTTTTTATTAATACTCAAAATTTCATGTTGTCTTCAACCTTAGCGTTATTTTCACACATTTCAAGATAATATGCCATTAACAAGTATCCATTTAATTATTCACTGAAAATAATTAATTGATGGTTTAAGTTTAACCTACCCAAGCATCTTGGCCTCTACAGTAGTTCGTTGACCCCAATCTCAGGCATCCACCACCACTCTTGGAGTGTGCTGTGCTGCTCTGCACTGCCACGTATGCTGGTCTGACGGCTAGACCAGATGATGCCACAAAGCCCAGTCCTCTCCTTCCAAACTCACAAATCATATTTCATCCAGTCTAAAGGTGTATTATGTGGAAAACTTCCTGGAGAAAAAAAAAAGTAAACATCAATCATCTTGGCCTCTAGAGTAACTCGTTGACCCTAATCTCAGGCATCCACCATCTCTGTTAGATAGTGCTGTGCTGCTTTGCACTGCCACATAGGCCAGTCTAACAGCTAGATCAGACCCAGGTGATGCCACAAAGCCCAGTCCTCTCCTTCAAAACTCACAAATCATATTTCATCCAGTCAACCGGTTTATTTCAATGTGGAAAACTTCCTGAAGAAAAGAAAAAAGTAAACATCAACCATCAAAGTCAAACATCATCAAGGCCTCTAGACTAGTTATTTGACCCTACTCTCAGGCATTTACCACCTCTGTTTATAGAAAGTGCTGTTGCTGCTTTGCATTTCCACATAGGCTGGTCCAACTGCTAGACCATATGATGCTGCCAAGCTAAGTCGTCTCCTTCCAAACTCACACAGCATTTTTCATTTAGTTGTTCATAGAGGCGTTGTGGACAATTTCCTAGAGAGAGAGAAACAAAAACTTTAAAAATATATTATGTAGGTTTCTCTGCACTACCACATGTAACAGTTAGACCAGTCAAAGCATGCAGCCAAGCTAAGCCCTATTCTTCCAAACTCAAGCAGCATATGTCATGGAATAGTCTACAGATGTGTTATAGCTGGTAGAAAACTAACCTAACCATGGCGCCGTACGTAGTACGGCGCCTGGCATACTGAGGTGTGTATACCGTGATGGTAACACTTTATAGGCTTTAACGGCAAACACACTTATACAAAAAAACACAATATCATACTTTAAATAACATATCTCGGTTCATACTTACGAATTATGTTATGCATGGGCATCAATGATCCAAATCGTGAAATGTCTGATGCTCCATTCGTATTATTTATACTGAAATTTACTATAAAACTGGCAAGATTACAGAAGTGGCGAAAATGGTTTCCGAATTTGTTCGCTGCATGCAATATCAGGTGATCAAAAACTTGTCGGCAATGCACCCCATACATGTGAGTCCGCTTAAATATGTTAGTCAACCGATCGCCCCGCGCATGCGCTATGCATTGCCGACGAGTTTTTGGTCACCTGACATTTGCATGCAGCGAACAAAGACGAAGGAAATAACAGTCATCATCATCATCATCATCAATTTGAGGTAAGTTATCATTCTTTTGCAACAAATTAAATAGCAAGCAAGGTAGGTTGAAGGTTTAATTAATGTCTAGAACTAAAAAAAAAATAACAATAATAGATGTAAAGTTCTTGAAACCACCCGTCGCAAAATTTACACCAAATTTGTTAACGTCTCGTCTTCACAGCGCCGTCCTACGGACGGCGCTGATCACAGTTAGTAGAAAACTTGCTATAGAAAAGAGAAAAAAACAAAAGAATAATTGTTGGAGGTTGCTCTACCCTGACCCACATTTTAACAGCTTTTTTCAACCTCAAACAGCATATTTCATGAAATAGTCTACAGAAATGTAGTTATGGACAACTCCCTAGTTATGATAAGAAAAAGTCTTGATGTTAAAACAGAGTTTGTTGGAGTACTTGGAGGTGGCTCTTGATGTGACATTTTGCACTGCCACGTAGAATGGCTAGTCCGAACTGCCACAAGGCCAGGTGGTGTGCAGTGCCAGCAAAACCAGATGATAAAATTAAACAAAAAACACTCTACTACTGAAGTGTTATTGTGAACAACTTCCTGAATAGAAAAAAGAAAAGAAGAATTACAATGATTGTTGGAGGTTGCCATATTTTATATACAGTATAGGTCAAAATAAACTATCCATTTTACTGCAGTAATCCCTATTCATGTGTACAAATCAATAGGGATTACTGCACACAAACGTTAGGGGGGATAGTTTATTTTGACCAATACTGTATTGGATTACTTTAGCCTACAGGTAGCCTATAGCCGATCTAGGCAGTTTACAAGAGTCGTTTTCTTTTGTCTTTAAGCCCTCTATTATTTAATTCTATTACAATTTGTATCCACAATCCTTTTTTGGGGGGTGGGGGGGGGGGGGGGGGCATCCCATGTCTCCGTCACATGGTGGACTGTAAATTGACAAATCTATCTTTTTCAAGGCCTCTTTTACACTTAATTGCAATAACTGTCGGCCCTTCTAGTTCTAACGATAGACGCTACCAATGCCTTTTTTGATGAAAATAAGATATTTCCGAATTTGTTTTGTTGCCCATTCGAACTAAATCGACCCTGGATTATGGAGATAATAATCCCATTTTTCGCGTAAATATTTAGGTAAAAAAATTTTAAAAAAGTAGGTCATAGCTTTGCACTATACTAGCGTTAGGCAGGGCTGGCGTTAGGAATGACATATTATTATTAAATGATAATTTCCAGAAATGTATGAAAATGTGTCATCCTAACGTTTTCTTTAGCTAGGTATGCCCTAACCCCCCCCCCCCCCCCCCCCCCCCCCCCCCCTCAGCTCAGGCCTCAACAACAACAGTGACAAGGCACAAGCCGGCCACACACACACACACACACAGTCACACACTTTCGTATTTTTTTCAGGCAACACTGGATATAATTATTAATTAAATTACTTATCTACTTTTTCGTAAAAAAACACACACACCAAACGCACCCACTAACTTACATACAAATTTAGTGTGAAGCATGCATAATAAATTAATATTACTTTATTAGTATTTTTGTAAATATGAAACTTGTATTGCTTACAAATCACTAAAATTGGCTTATTTATGCACAAACCGTCCATCATTGATATGTACAACGTGCGATATCTGTCCATACATCCTGCGTATTTCCGCGGGAATCATACACGAAGTATTTCGCAGACCCAAAATGTTCCACAATGACACACGTATAAGAATACTGCGAATACTACCGTTCATCGAAGACGAAGTATAGTTCGGGGAACTTCGGAATAGATTACAGTTTGTAAATTCAACTCAAACAAACTAAAGCACAAACTCCACGACAGTTTAAGCTAAGGAGCTCACATTATCATAGTCATGAGCAATATTACCTGTACGCTTTGATAGGCCTGTGGTTGAAAATGAAATATATCGACGCCTTGCCCTTGCTAGTTTCGGTCCCATCAGGCATCACCCATGTGTCTTCGCTTCAATTCAGCCGTAAAAATCAAATGCGCAGGGTCGGATCGACGCGACCGGATCACGGACACGGATATCGGGTTTAAGTTTGAGGGGCTTTCTGCCCGGTTTCTGTGAAGTCGATTTCAAGCCAGATATGTGATTGTGATTTTCCATCCATCAGTAATAATTGCGAACTTTTACAGAAACCTTGACGCATTTCATAATAAGAAAACAAATATTGCACATCGAGGCCGACGGTGGTGTTGCCGTGTGGCCGGGGGGGGGGGGGGGGGGGGGGGGGGGGGCGGCCGCAGGGGGCGGGGCAGCTGTCGATAGCGCCTAATCTCCTGTCCTAGTCCGTCCCTGGTGGCCGATTTAATTTATATTTTACCCTTTGGGTTGTTTGTAATGTGCATTTTCAATTCAGCATAATATGATGAGTGGCATGGTCGCACCCGAGTGTCTGCCCCTCCCCCCCCCCCCCCAACTCCCAACTGCTACCAGCATAGGTGCCGGAAGTGGGGGGGGGGGGGGGGCAGGAGGCGGCCGCCCCCCCCCCCCCCCCATCCCCCCCAAAAAAGCCCCCCCAAAAAAAAAAATTATAATTTAATTCTAAAAAAAGGCGTTCAAAACTAATTTATACATCCATTTTAATTTTCTCGTTCTTGGCTGTAGGCTACTGTATGTTGTTAATTGGATTATGCATAATAGCGAGGAAAAGACTGAGCCTTGCATGAGATGGATCCACGTGATCATTGTATACTATAGAGCCATCGATATAGTCTAGGGCATTGGGCTCCCATGAAACTAAGCAAGTGCGTCAACAATTTCTCAAAAGTGTAGGGGAGATATTGCGAGGAAGCAAAGCGACCGAGCGGGGGAGGGTGTGGGAGGGGGTGTCCCCCTCCCACAGTAGGGAGCTTTTGTATTTTTGGGCGTGAAATTGTGCGATTTGGTGCACACCCGAGACAGAAATGTTACGTTATATGAAGTATATAGGTATGGAACCAAACATACATAATGACAAAGGGAGGGGGACAATCTGCTCCTTTTTCAAATGTGGGGGGACATGATATTCCAATTTGATTTGCGTTCAGCGCATATGTACCGAGATTATTTTATTTTCTGTGTCGGTATATGCTATCTATAGATGAGGAATTAATAAACTTCGTTTGAGGTGTGCGTTTGAGAAATTAAGCTGCCCAACACATTTCAAAAGGTGAGTTCCCGCAACCCAAATGAAACTTGCAATATGAGAAACTGTATGCGCGCGAAGCGCACGGCAAAAAGAGATTTACAGTCCTTTTCAAACTAAAAAACGGCTATTTTGAAGATTAATTATTGATGAATGTGTCTTTCCCCTCTTTGGCATTATATCACTCGATTTTTTTCTTCCTCATTTTCGGAATTATTGGGGGGGCGAAATGATATGTTCGCCCCCCCCCAATATTTTCATTGGGGGGGCGACCGCCCCCCCTGCCCCCCCCCCCCCCCCCCCCCCCCCCCAGGATCGACACCCCTGGTGTAAATCAAATTCCTAGCCTCCACTCCCCGCGGCCCCCGCGCCGCTGTGTAAATTGTTGGTGTTCAAAGTACCTAGTAGAGTACCGAATTAAGCGTAGAGGGCGCAAGTATCGACAAATCGATTTTAATTAAAAACAGGAGAATCTATCAAAAATCGACATCCAAAAGTCGCCAAATGAATTCCAACATGTCCGTGGAACAGGTGCAGACGGAAGGTATGTCATGAATTTGTTTTTCAAGAATCTGAAGTAATTTTATCACTGGTTATGCTAGGAAAAAGATTCTGAATGAAGTTACACTTACGCTACAGTACTGTAGTGCCTTATTACACGGTCCAGTCCCACACCTTCGGAAATATGTTGGATAATGTGTAAACATAACTGTGATCAGCGCCGTCCGTAGGACGGCGCTGTGAAGACGAAACGTTAAAAATTTGTAGGAAATTTGCCGACGGGTGGTTTCAAGAACTTTCCATCTATTATTATTATTTTGGCAATATCGTGTATTAGGCCCCACCACTGCTATACTGTATACACTTATGTAGCCAACTATAGCCACTAAATCTGACCTATAAAGGCTAGTATAGCCACTAAATCTGACCTATAGCCATTAATCTGACCTATAGCCATAATCTGACCTATAGCCACCAAATTAGGGTTAGGGTTAGGGTTTGGGTTAGGGTTTAGTTATGGTTATGGTTAGGTTATATGCATACAGTATAGCAGTGGTGGGGCACACAACACTACATTGTAATGCTGCGCTATACGGGAACAATGTGGGACAGTACAAAAAAGTTTGTCAAAATTTCACACAAAATTCTTATCTTAAATTCAACAAAATCAATCATGACTGGCCCTAAAAATGATACAAGTGTTATATGAACTTACCAAAATGGTCCAAATTATTCTTCAAATGTCGAAAAAAATGGAAAATCTGCAGTTTTGGAAAATAAAAAGACTGAGAAAATCTCAGTCGTGATCCCTCTCGAAAGTGTTGCTGCTATCTGGATGACTGTCATGTATTTCCCGCAAGCTTCCCACACCACACGTGTTACCGTATCCGAATTCTGACACGGCGTATCCGAATTCTGATACGGCGTATCCGAAATCGGATACGGCGGGCATGCTTGCCGATCGCGAGTTGGCTTGTTTTGGACAATAATAAGCGGCCTCCGCATGTTGCGGGCGGGCTTTCTTTGTTTACGATGGGACATCGAGCAGGAAGAGAAAGAAATGGAACTTATATGACGATTTTTGTAAGTATGACTTATCATTTTGAAAATGAAATTTTGTACAATAAATCATAAAATCAGCTTCAATCTAGGTATGCAATTTTTTACTTTAGATATGCCGTTCTTTTCTCTCTGTTTGTAGTTCAAATTGTGTCCCGTAGATTTTTACCACTGTGAGCAGTAAATGGTCCATCAGGACCATTTACAATACATTGTAGATGTGTGGTGGGGCCTAATACACGATTATGCCTTTTTTTTTTTTTAGTTCTAGGCATTAATTAAACATTCAACCTACCTTGCTTGATATTTAATTTGTTGCAAAAGAATGATAACTTACTTACCTCAAATTGATGATGATGATGATGATGACTGTTATTTCCTTCGTCTTTGTTCGCTGCATGCAATGTCAGGTGACCGAAAACTCGTCGGCAATGCATAGCGCATGCGCGGGATAGGATGTGATCCGCGCGTAAGTGGCGATCGGTTGACAATAAGCCAGGGACTGACATGTCACATACCGTGTACAGGATCGATAGGAGTGTATCGCGCACGCAGAAATATATAGATCAATCGCTGTACAGAACGCGCGCACATCCAGGCTCGTACGCCAAAGTTTGACCTGCGACCTCGCGCATTGCCGACAAGTTTTCGATCACCTGATATTGCATGCAGCGAACAAATTCGGATACCATTTTCGTCACTTCTGTAATCTTGCCAGTTTTATAGTAAATTTCAGGATAAATCAAACGAATGGAGCATCAGACGTTTTACCAGTTGGAGCATTGATGTCCGTGCATAACATAATTCGTAAGTATGAACCGAGATATGTTATTTAAAGTATGATATTTTATGGTTTTGTACAAGTGTGTTTGCCGTTAAAGCCTATAAAGTGTTTCCATCACGGTATGCACAGCTCAGAATGCCAGGCGCCGTCCTACGGACGGCGCCTGGTTAGGTTAGTGTAAACATTGTCAAAATTGGAATGAAAATTGTTTTTCACTGTTGAAGACTTGAGTTTTAGATGATTGCAGAGCTAAATATAATTAGTGTTTAAATCGTCATATTGCATGTGTGAGTAGCTAAATGCAAGGAAACGGTTGTATTTTAAATACTAATTTCAAGAAGGGGAGTAAACGTAAATCAACCAAAAATAATCATGATGACGATGTCTTGAGTAACATGCATGCCAAATCAAATGATTGATGATTTTGATCTTGATTCTATGCAGATTTTGCAGACCTGAAAGCATTCGAACAGAGGCTGACTGAGGTAGTTGGATATTTACGGCCGTATGCATGGAAATGGACAGGTAATGACTTTGACTTTGTACATCACTCATCAGTAAGAAATGAGTACATGGAGTCTTGGACTGTTTGTCTTTCTCTTTGAGTTTGATTTCCTCCCAAGCAGGAAATAATCAATAATACTATAGACTAGTTGCTATATAATTGTTAGAACTTATTTTGTTTCATAATCTTACCCTTAGTTTTCACTTTTAAGTAATAATTAATATGCTGTTATGATGAAGAATATCAGATATAATATTTATTGTTTTATAATATCTTATATGGGAATGATGATGTGATTAGTCATTTTAAAGATGATGATGATGATGATGATGATGATGGATGACCATGAATGATAAATAATTATGAAATTCACAATTATGGAATAAAACTAACCTAACAACAATAACCTCTCTAAACACTGACCAAATATGATCAGTTACCACCTATGACCAATCTTGTAAATGGCTCCTCAATTTCTCTTGTTTTTTCTAGCTCTTTTGATTGTCATGGCAATATTTACTGCATTTGGTGCATGGCATTGGCTTCTAGATGAAGAGACATCAAAGGTAACACTAACAGAGTTAAAGTAATTGGCTTAAAATCATGTGTTAACTTATTGTAAATTTCCAGTTCTGGTCCCCGTTGCAGAAAGAGATACAATCGATTGTAAGTTAGGATGGATCGTAAGTCAGAAAATTAGCGCATTTCAACCAATCAGATTTGCGCATGTAGAACACATGACCTGATTTACAATTAATTGTAACTTGCAATCGATTGTATCTCTTTCTGCAATGGGGCCCAGGTAATTAACAATTATGTTCAAATGCAGCTCTGTGTGTGTCTCATTGCATACTTACTGCCTTTTCTCCAATTCGCATGTGAAGTGTGAACATTAAATTCATTAGAATGCTCCGCATAATATGTTTAAATCATATGAAAGTGCATCTGTTTCATCTGATTATGGAAAGTGTGAATTTCCATCTTGATGCAATGGATTAATCTTTATAAGTTTGTTTGATTCCGCAAAAAACATTCCAGAGTTTTAGTAATATTGACATCTCTGCTTTATGTTAAATTATATTTGGTGGCACCATTTACACTTCTAACACCTGTATTATTTCTACTGTATTCTACAGTAGTTGCGATATCAGTCACCCTTATCACTCTTAATGTCCGATTATGATATGAGCAATAAATCAATCTCAAAGTACATAATTTCCAGAGTATTTGTAGATATCTTTTGTGTGTTTACAGTTGTGATATTATGTTGACTTCTTTTTGACTTTGTTACTTTCTTTGCACCTACCAGGTTACATTTCTACAGTCGTTGCGAAATCATCCCTTCTTTGCGAGCAGTGGTTTAACTCTCATCCTCCTCTTCATGGGAGGAATTCATAAAAGAGTAGTGTCACCAGCAATGTATCCTTTCATAAATAACACAAACAAACTTGACATCAAAGAATGGAAGATTTGCCTATTCTGTCATCGTCATTAACTATGAAAATCTAGTTGCCCGATTGAGCAATTAAACATTACTTTCATATATGTTTTAATAGCCGACCCAAATAATGATTACAAATAAAAGGCACAGTGATATTGTTACTTAAAACTTGTTGTGTACTTGCCAGATTGTCACATTTGTATATATTTTTCCCATAAAAAAACAACAAATTTGAGTATTTCTGTATTGGAAATTTGGAGTATTGGAGTACATCATTAAAATAAAAAATGTGAACATTCAGATTTATTTACATTTATATTAATTTTGTTTAATGGCTTTAACATTTTAATTTTTGTTTGTTTTTTTTTTTGTTTCATATGATGATTACCCATTCTTCTATCAATGTTTGTTGTATATTCTCCTTGACATATTTTTTCTCCAGTATAACTGCAAGATGTAGAAAAGTGTTAGCAAATTTCAACATGTCCTGTGATGATGTAAGTAATAGTCATAACCTTATTATCATTAAAACATATTTTAACCTTCAATAGTTTCCTGACCTGTAGGTCTTTCTTACCTGTAGGTCTTTCTTACGGACTTGCTTAGAAATAACTACTATGATATGATAAATTGAATACGTACTTTACTTATTAAACTAAATGTGTCAACAGTAGTTTTAAAAGGGATTAAAGTTATGTTATAACAAACAAAGGGCCTGATAATTAAATGTTAGTATGGGTTGTAAAAGATTGAACATGATTTATATTCAATGCACATACATTTATTGTATGTTGCAGACTGGGAAGCTTATTCTGAAGCCGCCGAGGAGCGGTGACATCCCCACCTAGATGCCTCTCTTGAGATGGCCCAACGACCTGGATGTGAGGATGGCAGAGCACGCAGCCCACCAGCACAACCAAAAATAACTCAACTGGATGAAGACATATAGAGCCTATTTTGTTCTTCATGCATGTTTATTTTATTGTTTGTTGCAGACTGGGAAGCTTATTTTGAAGCCACCAAGGAGCGGCGGATTCCCTCCAGGACGCCTCTCTTGAGATGGCCCAACGACCTGGATCAGCGGATGGCTGAGCACGCAGCCCATCAACACAACCAATAGGAAATGAAACTGCATGAATAGAGAACATACATGTAGATTTAGACAAAGTTAGCTTAGAGCTCATTTAGCTCTCATACATAACAGTGCTTAAAATTTATAGCACAGGCCTGCTTGCCCGGGGCCACTCAAAAAAGTTTTGGGCCACCAAGTTTAATTGATCCTTAATTCTTGTGGCCCGAAATGGCAACCAAATATTACAGAATCTGTTACGTTTCCTTGCTTTGTTTGGGGCCACTAGATTCAGGTGTCGGGTCACTAGAATTAAAAAAAAAATTGTTTTTCCCATGCCTGACTGGGGCTACTAGGAAAACAGTTTTTTTTCTAGCATTGCAATAGGAAGTGCATCAATAGAGAACGTGGATTTAGACATAGTGGCCCGAATTCTCATCAGTGAGCCCGGCCTAAAAAGACGAAGATTACTGGTAACCAGTAAAACCATTTTGCACCTGCAGACCTATTGTCTTGTTGCTATTGAGATATTCTAATTGTTTCCTTTCTTAACCAGTCAATCCCTTGAGTTCTGCTTATAGGCATCAGGACAATGGGCCTTTGAAATTCAGTCATAGTATAGTCGGTCATCAGCCAAATTGCGTCTGGATCATCCAGGACATTGTAATGCTAGTGACCGATTATTCTATTACTGAAATAGCAAGCAGCCCTTTGTAAATTCCTAAGCAGAACTAGCGAGATTGACTGGATAAGGAAAGGAAACAATTAGAATATCTCTGGTGGTGAATAGCAACAATCAATATGTCTGCAGGTGCAAAATGGTTTAACTGGTTACCGGTAGTCTTTGTCTTTTTAGGCCAGGCTCAAGTTGAGCCACTGATGAGAACTTGGGCAAGTGAGCTTAGGGCCCATTTTGTTCTTATGCAAATGGTCAAGCCAACTGTGGCTGTTTTGAAGTAAGGTAAAGTAGTTATTTTTGTATCAAATGCTTTGGATTTAATTAACCCATCGGTTAAATTTATCTCACTGTTGTAAAATACCAAATTTTACCCCTGAGTTTGATTTAGTATCTTAGTTTTTATTGTAAACCAGTGATAACACAACCCTCGAAATTAACTTTTTTTGCTGGTGGCCCGGTCGGGCCAGTAAAATTAGTATTTTTCCAATTTTGGTGGCCCGAAACCAAAATCTACTGGCCCGAAAAAAATAAGAAAACAAAAGTAAATTAAAACAATAACCATATTCATAGTTTCAGGGTACTGGGCAATGTTTAGCCTCATTTGTTACTGTATTCCAATGCTCGAAATTATCTTTTTTTCTGGTGGCCCGAAAATAAAATTTACAAACAAAGAAAAACAATGGTCATGACTACTTGGTCATTAATTGGTAAATTATGGAAGTTATGTGTTAAAATTACCACCATCATTAAAGAAATCCATCACTGAATAAACAAAACAAAACCTAGAATCGAGCAGTTTCATCTAAGAGTCATCACTGATGAAACTAAGCTCTTTCCATGTACGATTTTGTTATTTTATGGTCCATAAAATCTCCAACACAAAAAAACACACATGGGACTGAGCATAGCTAAGATACCTTTTCAAATCGGGAAATGAAATCACTTAAATCTTTGTTATTTTACAAGCTAAAATAATTCCAAGTAGTCACAAGTCTCTACCTTGTAAAAATGATTCTTTCTAATACCTTCAAAAATATGAATAATGATCCGAAAGATGAAATTATTCCCCTTTATTGACGGTATCGCGGACGGTATCGCAAAGGCAAGCACACTGCACTTTGCAATATGAATGAATGTGAAAAGTTAGACATGTGTTTTGATAGGTCTTAGTATGCACACATACTCCCTCTGTGGATTGGTTGTTCTATGTTTATATTCTACATGTTGCAAAGGCTTCCAGGGGGTGTGTGGGAAATTAAGAAAACAGCATAAGCATATGCTTTTACTTTTAGTCATTACACACCTCTGGAAGTTGTTTAATTTTACCATGATTTATCATGCAAGAAGTAGATAATTCAAGGGAGAGTGTTCAATATGAGGAAATAGCACATATTTGTAGGCATAAATAAGGATTAATTCAACTTGCGCTTGCGACTTTTTATGTCCGTCCTTTTCATTTCTTGCAAATATTTAAATCACAATTAAAGTGTTTTTAAGAGGTGTCAAACTTGAGATTCATATTCCTTGATGTTGTCTTCTTATGGTTTAAACATTTGGTGGCCCGATCGGGCCACCAAACTTTGGCATTTTCATGTTTTTACTGGCCCGACCGCAACTTTTACTGGCCCCGGGCCATCGGGCCTACGCCAATTTCGAGCGTTGGATAACAGTTAGCCCATGGGCTGCTAACATGGTGTCCAGTGACATGATTAAACCAGAAGCTACATTGAAATTGCTTATACAGTGAAACCTCACTATAACAAGCACCTTGGGTCCATTGAATTTACCTTGTTATATCAGATATCTCGTTGTATCAGGGCTTAAAAACAATAAAATACACAGAACTTGGACCTGTGAAATGACCTCCCTATATCAGGTACCTCGTAACAGAGCTCGTTATAAAGAGGTTCCACTGTACAGTAATTGTTTGGTCATTAAGCATACATGATACAGAGCTCCCTAAAATTTAGATGACATATTTCAGGGCTCCACACTCACCTTTTTAGTCAGTGGCCCGGTCAGGCCAGTGAAATAGATTCTTCCCCTATTCTGGTGGTCCAAAAGAAAATTTACTGGCCCCAAAAATGTATTTTATGAGTAAGCTTTTTACTATTAAAAATATCACTCTTTCCTTATCAAACATGTGATTACAGATGAAGCATGACATAAAAGAAAAAGGATATTTTCATTTTGTCAATGTCGGGTTGAAAATCTGCTTGCCCGACCGGGCCACCAAAATATGACTTTTATACATTTTGCTGGCCCCAAGTGCAATTTATGAAAAAGTTTTTGTTTAAGGGAGCAATATATGCGAGACAAGGGCCATGTTGCAAAAAGAGTTGCTATTAACTGCAAGTCATATCATGTGACGAAAAAATCTAATCGGTTCGAATGTGCATATCTTCTGACTTCCAATTGATTGCAACTTTACAATCGATTGCATCTCTTTTTGCAATGGGGCCATGATCTGATGAATGTGCTGGTTTGATTTCACTGTGACCTCATTGAGACTTGGTCCTCATTACTGACTCGATGAGTGAAAAGACCCGTTACTCATATGATGGCACATCTAAGGCTGCAAGGTAATACTGCTTACAATGCTGTTAATTATTGGCACAAAGGTAATTTTGCCTAAAACGGATCAATTGCAATGATTTAACACAATTTGAGATCGATCATGAATGTAACTGTCCATTGCATAACATTTTATCAGTTTCCAATTGAATACAACTTTAAATAGAGCCGGATTGTGGATCAAGTGCATAGTCGTGTTTGATCTCAAATGCAATGTCAGAAAAATTTTCAATTGACTTTTCTTGTTTGCATTTGCCATGTCTGCCTAATATTTACTGGTAAGCATTATTTATTAAATATGTTGTTTATAGAAAGTTCATTCATTAGTATTTCATAGATATTTATGCATGTTTTCGGAAAGAAACCCATGAATGACAAGTTTAGCATCATGAAATGTAGTTAAAATTAGTAATTTTTAAAACTCTCATATTCTCTTCATGTACTTTTGAGATAAAAATGTGTTTATTAAGCATGTATAATGAAAAACATCAAACCAGTTTTTCTCTTCTTTGTCACTTTAAATGGTTATACAGAATCAAATATGTGTGATTTGTAGGGGTGATAATGTAAGGATTGTGTGATATATGTCACATCATATTTGTATAAATGTACATTTTTTTTGTAAATTGTAAATCTTTCGTTATTCATTGTAATTAAATGTCATTTTGATGATAATGTACTGAAATTTTGAAGAGATTACATTTTGTTCACCCATCTTTAATATTGTCCTTTGCTCCTAGTCAAAAGGAACAAACACTGTTACTATTTGGGTTAGTGTGAGTGTGAGTGTAAGTGGATTTAGAGTGACAATAACAATAACAATGCAGGAAAGGGTTTCTTTCTGCCTTTCTGGTGATATTTTGTCAGAATTTGGAAATTGTGGAAGGAGTGACCGGAGTCTGCAGAAAATGGGAATTTTGTATAAACACAACAGGATCTTACCTCCATAACTTTTAAATTCAGATAAGTTAATATTTTGTCATATTCAACAAACCCACAACTAATTTAGTTGATAGCGTTCAAATTCTGATAAAATATAGCTAAACAGTTGGGTGCTTGCGATTTGAATGGCCAAAATTTTCATCAGTGGCACAACTTTAGTGCAGGCTGAAAGGACAGATATTGCCAGTTTTCATTATTACGGATCTCCGGAGATATGCCGTATAATAATTGTTTAAGGCAAATCCAGGGCTGTATTATGTTCATATGATCCTAGGATCAAAATAACAAAAAATTACTTGAGACTTGTTAAACCATTTCAGCAAGATGTCATGTCAAGTAACTAAAGTTGTGCCACTGATGAGAAATTGGGCATGTTCTATACACCAGGGGCGGATCTAGCTTTTTGCTAAGGGGGGGGTTTGACCCAATGACGATGCGGATACTGTGTGGGTCTGGACACATGATGGCGTTTTTCTATGCACATCACATTTTCACTTGGCAGCCCAAGGGGGGGTTTAAACCCCCTAAACCCCCCCACCCCCCCCCCCCCCCCCCCCGTAGATCCGCCACTGTACACATGCCTCCCCTTATTACAAGGTGATGTATAATACTCAAGGAAGAATACGTAGAACACTCAAGTATTGCATAATATAAAGCTCTTCTTTATTATTCAATAGAAAAGCTCTTTACAAAATATACATTTGCATAATCTATTCACAGTTTGTACAATTAAAAGTATGGAATAACATGTACAAAGTTGCAGTAATCGTCATCAAAGGAAATAAAAGTACACATATAGAACAGGTGAGCTCAGGGAAAGGTCATAATCACGGACAGGTGAATGCACAAGAGCCTGTAGTAAAAAAAAAAATTAACAAGTTTTACTTTTTGCCACAAGTGAATTCAGAATCAATCAAGTAACCAAAATGTAACGAAAATTGTGATGTCACAATTGTTTTTTTTTCTTCTTCTTTCTGCTCAAGTTTTAAGTTTAACCCCTTGACTACGGGAACTGGGTGGGTTGTGTACAAAGTATATGGGGATTTCAGAAACTCGGAAGGGAACGGGTTAAAATACAATTTGAATACATGATGAGTCAATTACTGGCTCCCGAGGCCATCTAGGCAATTCCTACGAACCCTGAAGTCATTTGACATAACCAAAGATACAGTCAAACCTGTGTAAAGTGACCACCCAAGGGAAACAAGAAACGTGGCCACTATATGCAGGTGACCTCTATCAACAAGTTCCATAACATGGTTTTTCTCTGTTAGGGGTTATTTGTGGTGGCCACTATAGGCAGGTTGGCTGCTATAGACAGGTGGCCGCTAAGACAGGTTTGACTGTATTGCTTATTTATTTACCTATTACTTTAATATGGAAAGCCATTTCCAGTTTCCAATAAATTCACAAGACATAATTTTTACATAGCACTAAAATCACATACATTTCAAATGCAGTCAAATCTGTATGAACTGGTCACTATACACAGGTTGACGGTTGACAGTACTATGTAATTGCAGCTCAGTTTATAAATTGAGGTAAAGATGTTGGAATGTAAATTAAGGCAGTAAGCATCAAGATCAAAGAAGAACTTGCTTGCAGCGAACATGGGGGCTTGAAATTAGAACTGCTGCACTGGGACCATCGATATAAAAACGCTGGATATAGCAACAGCGCCCTCTTCATGAAGCCAGCCACAGTGTCTAAAAGTGCTCCATTCACTCGCGTGAATCGATTCGCGTGAGCGAATGAAGCTCTTTTTGTCTTGGGTGTACTTTTAGATAACGCGCATTCGGCAGTGTGCAGCGTGCTATATCCAGTGTGTATATCGATGACTGGGACAACAAAACGGGTCCTTAACATTTAATTAACAAACTAAGCGCTAGACTGGGCAATTAAATACGTACAACATACTTCTAACACTTAAAGTAAGACTTACTGAATATAACTATTATCATTTGAGAATGCTTTAGGATGTTATGATTTCATGCATAATACAGGTTTATTTATTTAGAAGGAAACATGGAAGAATGAACCACGTTAAACAAATAGATGTCTATAAAAGTTTTCTTGTAGTACTTATCTGAAAAAGATACAAAAACTGCAACAATTTGATATGATTTCCATTCATGAAATGATGTTGGACTGTGATTGATATACTTCTAGATGAAGAAGAAGCATTGCAAATTAGTTTTTTTATAAAGGTAAAAAAAAAACTATATCAATTTGCAAGGAACTTATGCGATCAACAATATACCAACATTACAGTTTATCATCAACAAAGAATTTACCACAAATGTCACTGACTGGGCTCTGTTTATGACAAAATGAAATGGTAGCAGGGTATAAACAGAAAGAACTCAATAGAGCTCTTTATACAGATGTTCCACCAAGTAATTACAAATGCTTATTTCTAGTACTGTGGAAGTGCACATGAGTAATGTGTACATAATTATACAGTATACATGTATATAAACCCCTCAAAATAGTTCCGCAATTCAATTTTAAGCATTGATATTGATTTTGTTATTAAACACGAAGCTCTTGATTTTAAGCGTTGATATTGATTTTGTTATTAAATGATCCAATTTCAATTTGATATAATTGACAGGCCTGTCTATTCCCATTTACAGTGTTGCCTAATTTGTCATGATTTATGGAAAGTGTAGTAGGTAGACCTGAATATGGAGCCATGTCAAAAGTGAAATGTTTGCTAAGTACATTATTGTCGACGTAAATTGTTTATTTGTTTTTAGATGGGCTGTGATGGGTGCCTAAACTTGAATTGCGGAACTTTTTTTGAGGGATTTATATGTGACTGTATGTGTGTGTGTGAGTTCATACTTTCACTCTGTACAGTACAGTAAAAAGTTATTAGGAAGATGTTTACCTGTACCATGTTCCACTCAAGTGTGTGAAAAATAAGCATAAATACAACAAAAAAGATTCACAAAGCATGCATTATGATGAATACAGAAATCAATAATAGCACTTGGCTTTGTGAATTGCATTAAACATGAAAATGTACATAGTTAAAAATGAACATTAGAAGATTATTTGATAACGGATATGCATTTACAGTACCTACATATTGCCTTGATTACATGATTATATGCATAGCATTGTCTCCATACTTCCAAGACTTAAAGATACCCAGGATTACATGACTATTATGTGATACATCTACAATTTGAAATATATACTTCATTGTAATAAGCATAAAATGTTGAGGAAAAAAAATAAAGGCATTTTTTGCCTCTGAAGAAGATCCTGCTAGGATTGAAAATTAAGGCCATATTGTGTGACTCCCCAAAAAGTTGTCCCATCTACTTGAAACATAACCATCTTGATTCATGTATATAGTGTATGAAGCAAATGTTCACATTAATTTTAAAGCTTCTCTCTAAAAAACAAATATACTTAAAATAAAATTACTTATTCACTGCAAAAGCCAAAGCTGCCAAAGTTGTTGACAGTTAACTACCACATTTTTTGAAGAGATTTAGAAATGTTGTAGGAATACACGCTCGGCAACAACTTAATTTGTAATGTCACACACTGCATATCACACAACAAGGTTGTTGACAAGTAATGTCTGACATTGATGAGATTAAGATTACAAATACATTCTCTCTACCTACCATCAAAGCCTCCACACTATTTTTTTTCCTCTACTGGTCCATTTGGGCAAGTAAAATCATAAATGTTCAAATTTTACTTGCACAAGCAGAAAATTTACTTGCCCATTTACTTCTCGAGAAGATTTACAAGTAAGGAATTACATTCTACTCATGTAGCTGAACTGAAATGCCAGTTGCCCGATTGGGCAACCAAACTAGACCATTTATGAAATGTGACCGGCTATAGCAAAACCCTGCACTTGTCAATAAAAATTAAAAATGTTCATATTATTAGAAAGGCCTCATCACAAGCTTTCATTTGATGCTTTGTTCTAACAAATTGGTCAATAATTGCTAAAAATATAATTGTTTCAATTTTACAATCATAAGTCTTTTACACACATTATGTGAACTTATAACATGCCCATTTCTCAAGGACATGAATTACTGACAAGTGCAGAGTTTTGCTATAGCTGGTCACAAATTGTGCTTGCCCAACATTAATTTCCTTCTTACACCAGGCAATCAGGCAAGTGATATTGTCGAGCCCTATCATATATCACTCCATACCTGATATACGCCGGTCAGTAGCCAGTAGCGTGGAACGTCTCAGACAAAGTCAGGATAGCCGACATCCATGCTATGACATCCAACCATCCCAGAAACGGCTCAAATCAAGGAAAAGCTTCCTACACTCTGTCCAACCGCTGACCGAATCCCCACAGGTGGCCAGATGTAGACTATGGGAGGAGAGGCGCAGCAGTAACCACCACCATGACAAGCTACCTCTTCCTACTAAGGAGCAGTTACCCCCAGGACACAAGCAAGACTGGAATACATGGAAGTCCCTCAACTGACTTCGCATAGAGATGGGTCGATGCAAAGTCAACATGAAAAAGTGGGGATATACAGATAACATTAACTGCGACTGTGGCACATCACAAACCATGCAACACCTCCTTCAATGTCCTAACCTTGAGGAACAGTGTAGTCAAGAAGATCTGATGGCTGCAAATGAGAAGGCCCTGCGATGTGCAAAGTCATGGCCAAATATTTAATATTTTGGACTTGTGTAGATGTCGGATACGAAAGAAGAATATCACTCCATTGTTTGGAGGCTCTCACCTTCTCTAGAAGGGGCACTAGATAGCTTACATCTGCAAGGATCTTCAGGATTGAAGGAGGCAGATTAACCCGAATAAGAAGAAGAAGAAGGAAACTCACTTCCATGCAAGTCCTTTTAAACCCTCTCTAGGCCATTTAGGCCACTCACTGCATAACACATGTTTTTACAAAGTAACCAATGTATTTTTATAAGCAGACCAAATTGAAATTTATAATACATGGGTTGACAAGAACAATTATTTTACATCACCGTCTGGTCACGTTGGTAGGTCTCAAAGTGCTGGACCGAAAAAGCAGTACAGTGAAACCTCATTATACCAAGCATCTTTGGCCCATTGAATTTACCTCGTTATATCTGATATCTCGTATCAGGGCTTAAAAATGATAAAATACATAGAACCTGGACCTGTGAAATTACCTCGCTATATCAGAGGTTTTTTATAATTTAGAGATTCCACTGTTAAGCAGCTTAGTTCTTCCAAGCAAACCGCAGGAGTCCTGTTAAGACCTAAACAGTCCTCAACAGCTCGGCAAAGTCTTTCAAGTTTCCCCACTGTTCGATCCAGATAAGAAAATTGAATTGAATCTATTTATGTAGACCTACAAAGATGTGACTTCAAGTACTAAAGACAAGTTGTCAACAGTTGGACAAAGTCTTTCCCCCACTGTTCAATCCAGATATGAAAATTGAAGTTGGAGTACTACTGACTGGCATATTACCACTGCATAAAGCCTATCAGGTGTGATACAGTAGTATAGACAGCAACCAATGTCTTTAAATACGTGCTTTTAAAAGTCTTAACACAAGCTTTTCGCTTGTCAATGGCTCGACCGACCCTCTCCCTTCGTTCCATCCAGAAATGGCCATCAATGTGGAACAGAGAATAGTCAGTCTTGCCATGAAATCAACAGGAATCCCACTAATATGCAGATAGCACCGACAGCCATCATCAAACAGTTGCACTTCCCTTGTTGAGAAGTCTTCTCGGGTAGAATGTCCTGAGTTTGGAAGAAAATCAATTTGAAAAATGTTGAAAAAGAAATTGGGGAAAAACAGTTCCAACAATTATAGTTTACTTGAGATTTGAGAAGGTTTCATTGAAACAAAATTCAAATTGCAAACAGCTCTGAATTCTGAAATGAGACGACTGATACATTACATATATTGACATGATAATTGATAAATGTTGGAAAAGAAATTGGGGAAAAACAGTTAAAGGGGACAACCAGGCAAAGAACAACACATTATTATATGTTTTGGTACCGTTTTGTGATATCAAATAGATACCCAACATTTTGCAAAGGGTTGTGTAATTCATAAGCAAAGCAATTAATTTCCACCACTTACGGAACCACTACTATTTCCTCGTTCCATACGGGCCAACCATTTGCGAGTGCGCCAATGCTATTTACGCGTACGTTTGTAGACAATAGATTCCCGGGCGATTCGTTCGCTCTGCACACATTAGTCTTCGCAATTCAGACCGCATGAACGCATGCTTAAGAATGGTGATGCGTTTTCCAATTTTTTTTTTTTTTCTGGAAACATATTTTTGTGAACTTGTTGATGGAATGGAATACTAAAGATGTTACCTTTCTTTAATAAGAATAATATTTTTGGGTGGTGATAACCCTTTAAGCAATTATAGTTTACTTGAGATTTGAGAAGGTTTCATTCAAACAAAATTGCAAACAGCTCTGAAAAGAGACAAACTGATAAATTACATATATTGACATGATAATTGATCAACACAGGACTATTTTGGTCCCACTTATATGCACTTGTCCAACCTACACACACTATAAACAATTAGCAATCTTCCTCAAATTACTTTATCCTGATTGAAATACTTTATAAGTAAAGAAAAATGCTGAAGCAGGGGTCCACACTTACATTTTTATTTAGTAGCCCAGTCGGGCCAGTGAAATAATTTCTTCCCGTTTTCTGGTGGCCCCAAAATATTTTTTCATGAGTAAACTTTTTACTATTCAAAATATCACTCTTTCCTGATCAAACCTGTGATGATAGATGAAGCATGACATGGAAGAAAACAAGATTTTTCTATTTTTGTCAATGTCGGGTTGAATTTGTATTTACAGTGAAAACTAATATATTGATATAAAACAAATATATTGTAATGGATTACATAAACTTACAAGTGTATATTTAATGTAATTACACTGGAGATGTTTATGTTTGTGTGTTTTTAGGGGTGCATTAGCCATGTCGGTTGCCATAGAAACTTGTATGTAAAAAAAACACATCTTAAGTGATGAGGCACTTGCAAAAAGTAGTATTTTAATTTAG
The DNA here is from genome assembly GCA_037951105.1 of Echinarachnius parma. Taxonomy (NCBI): domain Eukaryota; kingdom Metazoa; phylum Echinodermata; class Echinoidea; order Clypeasteroida; family Echinarachniidae; genus Echinarachnius; species Echinarachnius parma. The sequence goes on from JBAMJV010008729.1 coordinate 71,339, forward strand.
GGGCAAGTCCAAGCTATTTTGTAGGCATAACGCGTGGGACATCAGAGCGAAAATGAGAGCTTACTCTTATAAGTAATATTGAAACACCAATTTTTTTTTACATTTTAGATACTTTGGAGCAAATTTTATCAAATGCCAAAAAAAAAATTGAAATTCTCCATGCATTAATGATTTATGCGACTTTTTGCTAGCATCACGCGTGGGACCAGAGAAAGTTGGTATTTTTTAACGTTGACTTTGAATGTGAATTCCTCTGAATTTATAAACAATATCAAAACATGATTGGTATGTTCTTAAAGTGCATATTGTGCTCTACTAGAATATGAAATTTCATCATCTCAAAACTTAAGAGTTTCACACAGGGTCAGTTTGAAAAAAATTTGCATTGTCACGCGTGGGACATGCAACGCGTGGGACATTTTTCTGCCATGCGTTTTACATAGGCCCGCCACCCAATATGCCCTTATTATAGATATTTCAAGAATTTGAGCTTGGAAAATGCTCAATTTTTGCATAATGTTCTTTATGACATTTCTTAACAATATATAAAAACAAAAGTTGCAAAAGCAAAATTTGTCCTTATGTATTTCTTTGTTTTGGGAAATTCTTATGTAATTCTTTGTTTTTCAACTTCCATTTTTACATATTTTTTTTGATGAAATCAATTATTCGCCATTGTCAAACAGTTATTGTTCTTAAAAGTATTTATTTGCAGTGATTAAAATAAGAAATAATTGAGTTTTTATAAATCATATGAAAAACACTATTTTCCATAGGATTTGTACATAAATCACAAAATCATGCAATTTCTGGAATGACTTCCACTTCGAAAAAGTCATGTGACTTTGTGAGGGTCTAGCTGTTCGTCATAAATTTGGTCTCAAAAGTTGCGCAAGACTTTAAAGAAGTTTGTAAAGTTTCGGGCCAATATCTTTGCGCATTGCAAAATTATCGTGTATTTGCCAATTGGCTAAAACAAGATTTTAAAAAACCCATTGCTTTACTGTACAGATTGTCCCACGCGTTACAAAATGTCCCACGCGTGACAAAATCTAATTGTAGAATTATGCTAATAAGGTAAATGTCCTTTACTTTTGTTGCTATGTTATGGATGTCCCCCAAGGTAAATTAGAACTTTGTAGAGTTTCAGAAAAATAAACCTTTCGATTAACGAGTAATCGAAACAATAAGATGTAAAAATGTAACGCGTGGGACGTGCTGATTTTGGAACGCATCTAATTTGCATATTGAATGAGATAACAAGCTGAAAGTCATAATCCCATTTCCTTATGGTAATGACATCAGGTCAAGCCAATAATAAGTAAATAATCATTACAAGCATTTTAAATATGATTTAATTTGTCTTTAATTCAGATGTCCCACGCGTTATGCTGATTAACATATTATGCAAATATATTTGATTAATACTACTTATTGGAGCCACCCTTAAAATTTTTGTTTTCAAATTATCAAAATTCAATATCTCAGCTTTAAAATGACATCAAGTTTCACTTGATTGGGTGAAGATGAAAATTCACCCCCTTGGGAACAAATACCTTGGACTTGCCCTTAGTGAAAACTTCTACGGTATACAACAAGAATCTTAAAACCAATTTTGTTGACTGAAATATGTTTACAGGTATACTATATTTGTAACAATTGTTTTATCTCATTTGTTTGTGTCATATATGGGAACTTTCCAACACTCACAAATAAGTATTCTACTCTGTAATATGATGCAGAAAATGTTCAGCTTAATTAATTACTACTTGCCTATCTGTTCATGAATACATTCTATTTTGTCTTTATTTATTTTTCTATCTGTAGGCCATGAAGCAAAATCATATAGTGAACTTGAAGAGGACTGGCAAGTATGAGGAGTACAAAGATAAGAAAGCAGTTACCATGAAGAGGAGCTGGGAGAAGAAAAAGATGCAAGAAAATTCCCTACCAAAATGTGTGCATAAACAGCTCCAAATCATGAAGAAACTAGCTACAAACAATCATCTCTTTTTATAATTCTATCTCTCCAATGAGTTTTGTAATATAACACACATAATTATTTTATTTACACAAAGCTACATGTATGTGAATTTGATACTATGAACAAAGTACTATTTTAAGTTATTTTAAGTTTTTGTAAGAATCCGATGTAATTGGATTATTGAACAAGTCAACAAATGACTATTTGGATTTATAGATCTCTACTCAATATTTGCCTGTTAAAATACTTCAAATATTGAATTTGAATGCTTGCAAATAAACAGTTAACTTGTATTACAAATTATGCATTATTAACCTACCACTTGATGAACTTTGGTGAACTATGGAATGTATCGGATAAGATATGTTTTCAAACGGTTTTCATGTTTCAAGTTGTGAGTTAAGAGTTTCTAGTTAAATAGTTTAAAAGTTAAGAGTAATATGGATAGTTATGTTGATTTACTTGTAATTCCTAAGTATTACTTGTGATTTTGAGGTGAAGGGAGGGTAAAAAATGATGTTTGGTAACTTTTACCTTTGCACGGACAAAGTGTAACGTTACTAACCGTAACATTACTAACCATGATTTTGGAGCCTAATGAAAAAAATAAGAGTCAAGATGCTTTAATTATTGGCTGAAACATGTGTCAACTAACTAGAAGTAAAATGAATATGACACTTTGTTGGAATTATCTAAGGTTTTAGAAGACTTCTCATTTGAAAACATTGATTTTGTTCCCATGTCCTTTTTTTGTAACGTTACTAACCGACAATAAAAGTTGCCATGGCGACGCGAATATTATTTCAATTGTGTTCATCTTTTTTTGTATTATAGACCTAGGGTGGGTGAACATGTTGTAACATGATTGTGACTTGAAATGAATAGATGGTGGTGTTACAGTAGAATATGTTATGAAAATATGCTCTAAATGTAACGTTACTAACCGTGGAATTGCCCTTATACTATTATACATTTTTGCTGGCCCGAAGTGCAATTTCACTGGCCCTGGGCCAGTGTCGATCCCTGGCTGAAGTATTCCGAACTTCTCAGAAGTTACAATAAGTATATAAGACTTACTTTTGATGCATCGCTCTGTTGCTCTTTCTCCCCGTTTGTTGCCATCTCGACTCCAGTCCACTTGGCGTCCGGATTGGGCATCTCCTTGACTCCCAGGACCCGCTGGACCTTGGGGGTGTTCCTCCGGGTCACTCTGGTGAGCCTCTGGACGGCAGGCGTGAACGCAATTGCTGAATCACCGGCCCCGCCGCGGACCCTTCTACCCCTACCCCCGGGCGTACTCTCTGTTGCTGAGATGCGGGCTGGAGTGTTCGTCCCGCTTTTTGCATTCTCTGTAGCCGTCTGGTCCACAATGGAGTGCTCTTTCTTGTATGCTGCCAGGAGCTCCTCGCAGTGCAGGAGGTTCTTCTCCGGTTCCCAGGTATCTTCCTTTGGCCCGAAACCCTTCCAACGGATGTAGAATTCCAGCTTCCCGCTTCTCTTCACTTGCCTCGAATCAAGGATGTCTTGGACCTAGATACGGAATCAGAAAAATACAATAATCAATGTTTAAAAAATTGACAGATTTTTTCCAATAAGGTTTCAATGAGCTCCTAGATATGCTTATAAGATACAATGGAACTCAGGTTTCCTGGCATATTTTGGCCAACCCAAAGCTTTTGCAACTAATGTAGTATAGTTAGTACTATCTATAGTACATGTATTCCACCTTCCCATTTGGCCGTTTCTCTTCACCCTCGAATCAAGGATGTCAAGGAAAATGACACCCTATTCGCGATGTTTTATCTTTTGCTGTATGGTGTTCGTTGATAATTAGTCTTTTAATCTTTTTGTATTGCTTTTCATTCATTGACAATTGATTTTTTATCTTTGAGCCCTTCTTCAGTTCTTCTATTTTCATTTGTAAAGAGTCTTAGGCTTAGTATTCTTTCACATGACAAAGTCAACACTAAATTTTCTTATTTTTTATTTATGCTTTTTGACAATACAGTAGATCTAATCAAGCTCAACAAGTTGGAACAGACAGAACCAAGCCCTGGTCCTGTCAATGTCACTTCATATTCAAAGGTGCAAAATGCATGATCGAGAAGAGTAATTCAAACCTACATTTATTTACAACCTACAATTTTTGGCATTTCAAGTATATTTGATTTACAGCAAAATGAGCAAATGATAGTATACTTTAAGCATAAAGGGGTAACACAGTTTTGGTAAGGCTGAGCTTTACTTTACTAACCAAAATTACCTGCACAAATAACATTACAAACTAATAGTATTAGTAGGGTCATTCCATGTCAAATTCTTTTTTCCATGTTTTTGGCCAAAATGGGCTTCTTCAATCTAGGTACATGGATTTGTTGACTTGCTGTTCTTTTCTCTCTGTTTGTAGTTCAAATTGTGTCCCATAGATTGTACCACTGTATGCAGTAAATGGTCCTATCAGGACCATTTACAATAAATTGTAGATGTGGCACACCAAATATTTTTTTTACTGGCCCGACAGCAATTTTTAGTGGCCCCGGGCCATCGGGCTTATGCTAATTTTGATCATTGATTTAACCCATTGACGATTACATTTTAAATATCAACATGCTTTCTCCATAGACCCTGACCCAAGTACAAGAATCCAGTTGTGAATGGGTTAAAGATATATTTATTAATATTTTGCGGCGTGACATGCAGTGTACATTGACATTGTTATTGATTGCGTGAGGCCGAGGCCGAGGCCGAGGCGAGGGGTGTTCGCGAATTCCGACCGACGCTAACGCCCCGGACCCGGTATTAAATAGAACAACAGTACCGCGTAGTTTGTCATGTGTAACATACAGACTACAGTCTTACTTATACTATAGAGGTGTCGATTTCGGGAGTATTTCCCTCCCGGGACTCGCGATAATTTTACGGGCGAGTCACGGGTACCCAGAATTGACCCATTTGTTGATTTCGCTATCAGCATGTCACGCCGCTGGGAAAACATGTTCATTCAAGTGACAAAAATGCAGCCTATTTATGACAAACTCGGGCGTTCAAAGAGGGAAAAAGGAAAGAAAAGAAAATGAGAGTGGGCAGATAACTTTTGCTTTTTTTTCGGGATATCGAGCATCGATTTTTGCGCCCAGGACTCAACATTTTTCGGCGGGACCCGGTTACCCGTGACTCGTCAACAGCACTACTTACTTACATTATTTTACACATGACAGAACAGGTATGACTAAAGAGTAAAGTATAACTTTATTAGCCGTCCCACATGTAAACTAATGCTGTTAGGTAAAGAAAAAATCCCGGATCGATCTCGGATCGGTAGAATTCAAAATCGCTGACGAGATTCTCGGATCGGATCGGATCTCGGAAAAAAATAATATTGCAATTTGCTCTGAAAAAAATGCAGCGTTGTAGACTTATCTTTCTTGTTTTATATGCCAATAATATTAACAATGTTGACGCTTTGAGGCATGCACATATCAACCTTTACAGAAAAACAGTTACAGACTATTCAGAATTAACTAAGTTTCGCAAGAAAAGTATTTTTTCCGAAGTGAATTGGGCCTAGAAATCGATCGTTTGTTCAGCATCGCGCCACACATTCACAGAACTCAGCCGGCCAGTCACGGGGAAACATCACATGAAAATATGTACGATCTTCTTGGCGAGAGCCTTCAAAAAGTGGCTATAAATTAGCCTTTTTGTGATCAACACAATTTTGGTAGTCTACTTACATGATAACATGGCATTTGAAAGCTGAACAGATTTTTAAAAATACCCCCAAAACAATAAAAAACTGGGCTGAATATATCGATAAATTTCCAAAGCACGTTCGTGAGGGAAGGTTGAAGTAGTTACGGTACCGGTAGCAGCAAGTTTTCGGGCCGCTGCACTGCTGGCATGTTTCACGCATATTCGCTTGTGTACGGGTCTTTGTTTCATACGCCGGATTCATCCGCGATCTGTTATGTATTATACATGTAGTTGTTATTTTTACCGATTTTTTTAGTAGTTGTTTGCATTGCTTTGGGGCTCAGTTTTTTTCTGTTCAGCTTTTAAACGCCATGCAATCATGTAAGTAGAATATCAAAACATTTAAACATGGTGCAAATAACCAAAATACGTATTTTGAGCCACTTTTAGAATGCAGTGGCTGATCAGCTCGATCATACAGATATACATCTGAAGTCTCCCCGAGAGTGTCGGCCTAACTTTGTGTGCATTTCCGTCGGCAATATCGTTCAAATGACTAGCAATTTTGCGCATCCTGTTCAATTTTCGACTGCGAAACAAATTAATGAACCAAGAATTTCTCCAAAATAACCACTCATAAAGTAAACAATATTGATTCCCCCATTCTTTATTTACATTACACTACTTAATGGACTGTCAAACATACACATTTTCAATAATTACTGGAGAAAATGGGTCGGCAAAATCTTCCGATATTTTCTACCGAGAAAATTTATTTCTCGGATCCGTCTCGGATCCGGCTCAGAAGCGATTATCGCCGGGAAATCTGATCGTTCCCGGATCGGATAACAGCATTAATGTAAACTAATTAATTTGGGGATGTAGCCTATCTACATGTATAGCAAGGTGTTGTATATAGTATATACCGAACGTGTCGTATTACCGGCCATGCAAATTCACATAGCCTAGGCCTAGCCCTAGCCCTAACGGCTAGCCCTAGGAAAAACGTTCAAATTTTGAAAGTTGAATTTGACAGTCGTCATTAACGTTTAACGGAGGATATAAATAAATGGATGTTCAGCAAAAAATAAGCGTCTTGACTTGATGCGTTTTGCCGCGCACCTGTGGCAGCGTACATGTCAATGACATTGCGACAATGAAGAAGCCAAGATCGCACCCTCTGTGGAAATAGAGTTATCCAACCCGGAGGACCAAAATGCCTCGCAACCTGATGGGGCAGTTGGGGGAGCCTCTCCTGTACGGCAGTGACTAGAGAACAATTTCAAGGGGACCGCAAGCAGCAATTTAAGAAATAGTGACGATGTTGGTAAACGTTTGAGAAACGGTGACTTTAAAGTTTTGTACACGAATGCGGACTCACTTGTGAATAAATTTCTTGAGCTTGAATTATTGGTGCATGAACAAAACCCAGAATGTGTAATGATTACAGAAGCAAATGCAAAGAGTTCAGTATTTCCGCTACTCCCAGCATCAGTGAATTTGCAGGGATATGACTTTTTTTGTAATTTGGACGCTACAGGAAGCAGAGGCATCATTATGTACATCAAGCAGTCACTGTCGGCTTCGGATATTCAACTTAGTGCTGACTTCAATGAATCAATTTGGGCCTCAGTTACATTTATGGGCAACACCACTTTATTATTGGGTTGCATTTATCGTAGCCCCTCTTCAAGCCAGTTAAATAATGAACACTTATGTAAACTTATACGTGAAATGAACAGAAGAGGTGAGCAACATGTACTTATAGTAGGTGATTTTAATTTTCCTGAAATTGATTGGTCCAACTGGCATTCGAACACCACAGAGGAACACCCTGCACATCAATTTCTGTCTGCTACCCAGGACGCATTTTTATCTCAACACATTTTGAAGCCGACTAGATTTAGGGAAGGACAACGGCCCAATGTTCTTGATTTAGTTTTGACTAATGATATGGATTTTATTCATGACATTGAGTATTTACCACCGTTAGGAAAAAGTGACCATGTTTGTTTAATTATTGAATTGGCACTTGGACAGGAGACTGTACAGCATGAAAAACGCATGGTGTTTGATTTTAATAAAGGAGATTATACGAAAATGAGGACGGATTTTAGCCTCATGGACTGGGATAAACTTTTCGCTGACCTAAATTGTGTTGATGCTTGGAAACTTTTCGCTAACACACTTTCCAAATCCATGGACGAGAACATTCCGAAGCGAACAGTTGGGAAAGATAGAAGGAAGAAAATTTATATGACACATGAAGCTATGACAGCATCAAGGAAAAAGCAGAGATTGTGGAAGAGATATCTTGAATCTAAATGTATGTGGGACTATGAAGCATATTCACGAGAGAGGAATTCCCTGCGAAGTATGACTAGGGATCTATGCAAGAACTTTGAACTACAGCTTGCCTCTGAGGTCAAGACTAACCCCAAGTCTTTTTGGAGATATGTCAATAGTAAAGCTAAAGTTAGAACCAAGATATGCAATTTGATGAGACCAGATGGAACTTTTGCAAAAACGGGACAAGAAAAGGCAGACATATTAAATAAGCAGTTTAGCAGCGTTTTTACTTCAGAAGATCTGACCAGTATTCCAGTCCCTACGTTGCAGTACGACGATGCTATGCTCGACAATGTGATATTTACCGCTGAAATTGTAAGAAAGAAACTCCTCTTGTTAAAGAACGGTAAATCTGCTGGCCCGGATAATTTTCATCCCAGAGTTTTAAAGGAGTTAGCAGATCATATTAGTGGACCACTCGCGCAGTTGTTCGAAATTTCGCTGAGGGAAGCAGTACTACCTCTAGATTGGAAAGAAGCCAATATTACGGCCTTACACAAAAAAGGTAGTAGGAACTAGGAAGGACCCTGGAAACTACCGTCCCATTAGCCTCACATCTGTAGTGGTGAAAGTGATGGAATCTGTACTTAGAGATGCCATAGTAGGACACATGAGAAGCCAGAACCTCTTTTCGGAAGCTCAACATGGTTTCGTGCCAGGCAGATCATGTACCACCCAGCTTCTTTGTCAACTTGAAGACTGGACAGAAAGCATGGACAAAGGTGAACCGGTAGATGTAATATATTTGGATTTCAAGAAGGCTTTTGACTCTGTACCTCATACTAGACTGATCAGAAAGGTATCATCCTTTGGAATTGCTGACCCACTCCTCTCATGGATTAAAGCTTTCTTGTCACAAAGAAAGCAGAGGGTAGTAGTAGATGGCGTTAATTCTAGTTGGGCCAGTGTGATGAGCGGCATTCCACAAGGAAGTGTATTGGGGCCTACTCTTTTTGTCATGTTCGTGAACGACCTACCAGATACGACTGCAAGCAAAACTCAGCTATACGCAGATGATGCCAAGATTTATGCTCCTGTGCTGAACCCTGCTTCAAGCCAGGTACTACAACAAGATTTGAGCAACATTCAGAAGTGGTCTCGCACATGGCAGCTGCCTTTGAACTCCCAGAAATGTAAGGCACTTCATATAGGAAAGAACAATCAACAGTGCTCATATATGATGGACAATGCAATGCTGGAAAATGTCACCTGTGAAAAGGATCTGGGAGCATTGATAGATGGTGAGCTGAATTTCCACAAACATATCTCCTCAGCAATACAAAAAGCGAACCAGATGCTAGGCCTTATCAAGCGTGCTTTTGTCAATATTGACCCGGACATCTTCATACCTCTCTACAAAGCACTTGTACGCCCACATCTAGAGTACTGCAGCGTATCATGGAGCCCAAGATTTGTTACAGACGACAAAAAGATTGAAGCAGTACAGCGAAGAGCAACAAGGCTGATTCCAGGAATGAGCTCCTTATCGTACCCAGAGAGACTGATAAAACTTGAGCTTTTCTCTCTTCACTACCGAAGGGAGAGGGGAGATATGATCCAAGTCTACAAAATCCTGCACGGTATTGATAGAATCGATCCAGAACATTTCTTTGTCAGATCTGATTATCTACGTACTCGTGGACATCCTCTGAAGTTTTGTACTACCCGTTGTAAACTCAACCTCAGAAGCAGTTTCTTCAGCAAGCGTGTTATAAGTTCATGGAACAGTCTTCCTGCGTCATTAGTCACTGCTACTAGCGCCGTCACTTTCAAACATGGCCTGGCCCTGGATATTGTTTGGTTAAATCAAAGATTTGATATCGTTTGACTTCCATGCGCGCATGCTGTGCAGTCAGTAAAAGGAATGCTATCAACGTGTTTATGACCGGGAGATCTACAGGGCTACCCTACACTCCTGTCTAGATGATGATGATGATGATGATGATTCCCATGCAAAACATTCACGTTCGGTAATACAACACAAAATTTTGCATCGGGAAGAGGCTTCTTTTTTGGGTTTACAAGAAACTTGATTTTGAGAAAAATTGGTAAATTCTTGAAGATATTTTACATCAAATGTGTTCTTTATGAGTTGATGCAGCAGCTCGTATAATTTCCACTTTGATTTTATGCATCTAATGTGCCCTCAAACTATTGTATCCGGTAATCATGGTATACTAAGTAATAGGACACAGTATACTACGTACTAGTAGCGCATCGGCCTCGACTTCCTGCCCGGCAGCGCAGGCGGCTGGTGCCATCGGACACCGTAAGCGTTGAAATCACAATCACACAGCACTCGTTCAGCTCTGTACACACAAATAAACATGCATTTGGACTTCAAAACTTAGAACTTATATTACAAAATCCAAATACACACCTCGAAAAGATCACCCATGTTGCATCAGACGTTTTAGAGCATGTAGAGATGGAAAATAAAGTAAAACAGAAGTCCAGTAGACGTCGAACTTAGCGTGGCAAATTTCCCGCGCGTTACTTTTGTGTCGAGCTATCTCGAGTCGGATACAGATACCGGATTATCGGATCGGTGTCCGGATATCTCATGGACACGTTTTCTCGAAAGCACAATAGGGGGGGGGGGGGGGGGGGAGGGGGGAAGGGGGGGGGGGGGGTGTTATACGGCACATTTTTATCCTCCGGGAGGGTGTTTTTTGTAAATTTACAAATTATTATGGTGGGCATTATCAGAACTTTTTGGCAAAAAAATTGCAAATTTATATGAATTTGGCCAAAATGACCAAAATAAATACAAATTTGTCATAATGACAAAATATTTCTTTGAGAACCACCCCCCCCCCCCCCGTATTCTGTACATACCCTTCCTAGTTTTCTCCTGACAAGTACAAAAAAAACACTTTCCTGCCAAGAAATATGTTTATTTATTTTTTCTTCAGAAATTTTCAGTGCAATAGTAAAATTTGCATGATTTTATAGCCAAATTATATTTTGTGCCCGAATATATATTAGTGACATCAGGCTCGTAGCCAGGATTTTTCAAGGGGGGTGCATAATTTACAAAAACGGTATTTGGACATTATTTGTTATGCTCTTTCTGAATATGAAGTCCAAATTTGAAAATTGTTTTTATGACGTCATGGCTTCTGTACTCTATAGAGCTCACACAGAATTGCATCACACAGCTTGTTTTAACATAGAGTACCCCCTCTGGAGACATCGCTCTTAATCAACGCCATCAAATTTGTGTGAAAATCAATTCTACGTTGTTTTTCCTTATGAAACAAGAGTTGATGTCTCCACAAGGAAATGAGTCTCCTCATATACATGTCTCCACAAGGTAGTGAATATGCGAACACACGCAAACACACACACACAGACACACACACACACACACATACAAACACATTCTCTCTTCTTCTCCCTTATTACAATAACGCAATTACATAATTTATGTGCAAACGCTATCAAACACTTCTGTCACTAATATCACTAGTCACTAGTCACTAGTATCAAACGTTTCATAGTTCATACATGAAAGAAAATAATCAGAGTTTATGTTGGTACATGATATATAACATGTAGTTAAAGTTTATTTGGCAGTAAATTACAGTAAATGCCCAAGCAAAAAATAAATTAATTAATACAATAATGCTTATGAAACCCCAATATTTCAAAAAAGTAACCTGATAGTACTTTCCCAAATCAATCATGCAAAAAAAATCTTAACAATTATAACCACATCTTTCATGAAATAAAACATTACTACAGTCGCTATTCCTCTCTGGGGTGTATTCTGAAAAGGATTTTGAGATACAATTTACTATATTAAGTCACTAAAATATTGTGTAGCAGATTGGTATTCATTTTCTAATGGTACTGTTTCAGAATACCAATTTGGGCTCAAAATATTTTAGTGACATACATACAATAAATGTTTAGCTTTAAATCATTTTCAGAATTCACCCCCTGGTGCAAGACCAGTTGCAGAATATCTCAAATTGTCATAAAACAGTCATAACAACAATACAACAAATAAATTACAAAAAAAATAATTATATTAAAAATAATAATGATGATGATAACAACATTCAGATAAATGCTTTCACCTCCTATCGGATCCCTATTTATTCACCAGAGTAGAGAGCAGTAATAGTAGATCCCTAGATTGACTTGCTGAAGGGCAAAAACAGTAGGCATAAAATAATGGGTTACTATATTTGGATCCCACTGATAGGAAAGAACACACTTTACCAATATTGCCACACCACTCCCAATGCAGCATATAAATAATCGTCCTAGGTTTCTAAATCTAAGAATTCTAAAAATGATTTATAAAGAGAGGAAGACTGCCTTACAATAACGTTTCAAAGAATCAATTAAGGTTCAAATTCAAAACTAAATCTACAAGGTATATATATGGAATGTAAGTGCAGTTCAGACAAATCACACTATAAAGACACAGTGTTACTGACCTTTAATAAATTAATCTAAATGGCCCGAATTCTCATCAGTCGCTCAACTTGAGCCCGGCCTAAAAAGACAAAGACTACCGGTAACCAGTTAAACCATTTTGCACCTGCAGACCTATTGCTTGTTGCTTTTCGCCACCAGAGATATTATAATTGTTTTCTTTCATTATCCAGTCAATCCCTTGAGTTCTGCTTATAGGCATCAGGACAATGGGCCGCATGAAATTCAAGTCATAGTATAGTCGTCATCAGCAAAATTGCGCCCTGGATCATCCAGGACATTGTGTTATTGGTGACCGGTTATACTATTACTGAAATGGCAAGCAGCATGTCTAAATTCCTAAGCAGAACTAGAGGGATTGACTGGATAATGAAAGGAAACAATTAGAATATCTCTGGTGGCAAATAGCAACAATCAATGGGTCTGCCTGTGCAAAATGGTTTAACTGGTTACTGGTATAGTCTTTGCCTTTTTAAGCCAGACTTAAGTTGAGCCACTGATGAGAATTCGGGCCATTGACTTTTTGAATTTAAATAGGTTTAAATGAAAATCTGATCTATCATAGTTTAATTAGAAAAAAGTGCATGTACTTCCATCAATTTCATCCTTAAATTGGACCAGGTTTCTAATTTAGCAATGCTTACATCTTAACCATTGGCAAACTTCAATGAAGGGTGATTTTTAAAATCTTATACACAAATTAAAATTGAAGGCACTTCAAAAGGCAACAATACACTTACAATCATACCCCAAACTTAAATTACTAAGCACTTAATATGCAACACCAAAACTTCAACGTCGATTTGAGTTTCTCTGTAAAATACTGGTATAATTATTGTTACAGGTACTGTTAATATTTATTTTTTTATTATACCTGCAAATGTCTCGATAATAAATTCTTATTACTAAAACCCAGAGATACCTCTGAAATTTAATTATTATTGATAAAGCACAAAATAACTTAGTTCTAAAGTCTTGAAACATGCACTAAATACATTACTTGAATTATTTAGCATTATTATAAAGATCATAAAATGTGAAGATATAACAGATAAAATGCAAACTACCCGCATTTACTGAGTCTACCAACTATAAACCGTAAATGACAATAGCTGCAGAAATATATTAGATCATTTATTATTTTGATATGAGTTTGTTCTGTGCTGATAACAGTTTTTTTATATTTTCAAGAACTTAACAGTGATAAGCAATTAGTACAATACAAGTACATGTATATTTTATCAATGTTATTATGCGCTCACATTTTCATTGAATTGAATACATTTATAATTACATATATCATGAATTATATCAGCTCTGGGAGATGATTTTGCACGATACTTTTAAAAGAACCCGAATACCACAGAAGACAAACATCACACATGTTTGTGATCATAAGTGAAATCGGAAAAAATGCCAAACAAACAAAAATAGAATATAAACTAGACCTTTATCGTGGAATGATAATGTCACAGAAGCAACAGGTTGGTTGGCATGTTGGTCCGTTGGTTTATTCATACTGTATCATTTTCATGCAGTGGATTTGCTCTTTCCTTGTGGTCATTCAGTTCAATGACGACAGATTGTTGGTTCATTGTTCACTTAATTTGCAGGGCGGTGTTTCACAAAGATCCTAAGTTCAACTTAACTCCATGTTGGACTTAACTATTATGGAAAGCCATTTGTAGACATGGAATAAAATATATTGAAAAGCGAAAACTTGAAAAGGCAAATATTTTAAAGTTTTCATAAATTTTACATCAAGAACATGAAATCTCCTTGATAATAGAAGATATTAATGCTTTGAATTAACATTTTATGCCTTTGAGAAAAGGACCCTTAAAACAATTGTCAAAGAAAATAGCGGCTTTCCATAAGTTTTAAGTCCAACTTAGAATCTTTGTGAAACACCCCCTGGTTTGCATGTCTATTTGTTTGTTGGCATGGTTGATTCTTTTATGTTTATTCCTGCACTTCAAAGTCAACGATGACATGGAAAGGGTCGGAAAAGTTGTCACTTTCTTTAAAATCAGTCAGTTTAATGAGGACAGTTTGTTTGTTCATTGGTACCTTCATTTGTTGGTTTGCATGTCTCTTTGTTTGTTGGTCTGTTATTGTTTGATACTAGTGTGATCGTTTCCCTTCAAAGTCTACAATGGCATGGAAGGGGTCCGAAACTTTGTCCCTTCCTTCGAGATCGATCATTTCAATAGTTCATTGGTACCTTCATTTGTTGGTTTGCATGTCTCTTCGTTTGTTGGTCTGTTATTGTTTGATACTTGCATGATCATTATCATCATTTCCCTTCAAAGTCTACAATGGTTTGGAAGGGGTCAGAAACTTTGTCCCTTCCTTCGAGGTCAGTCAGTTCAATGATGACGGTTTATTGGCTCATTGGTACCTTAATTTGCTGGTTTGCGTGTCTGTTTGTTCGTTCGTTAACCTGCTTGAATCTTTTGCATTCATTCACCTTCGAAGTCGACGATGGTATGGAAGGGGTCGGAAAGTTTGTCCCTTCCTTTGAGATCAGTCAGTTCGATGATGACAAGGCAGTCGGCGACCTCTGCACCCATGGATTTCACGAGGTCACAGGCAGCCTTCATGGTACCTGTCGTAAGAAATAGACAAGGAAAACCGATAAGAATAGTGGTTTACTACTACTACTTATACTTCAACAAAAGTATAGTTCCAATTGATGATGCAGATTTTGTTTTTTAAGTGGAATGGTTAGAGCAAGGTTCTAGCAATCCGGAAGTATCTGGGTTCGATTCCTGGAAAAGACAACTTTTCTTTGCTCATTTTCATTTATGAAACATATTTTCCGTTATTTCAGTTTCCCCTTTAATATGTTGCTTGGAATTGCCCCAATACATTAGTTTTGCCTATAAGTTGTTTAAAGTGATCCAATAACTTGGTGAAATTCAACCAATATCACATACCTGCCAACATTTGAAAATGAAAAATCTTACTCTCATGTGAGCGAAGCGCACATCACGAGCGTGAAGCGCGCATCACGAGCGCGAAGTACGCATCACGAGCGCGAAGCACGAAGTCCTTTGCAGCCGGGGTCCAGCTCTAGGGTTCTAGATGCTCTCTTGTGCTATCTTAGCCTTATTTTTCAACATATGACCACACTGAATATGTATGTGTGTATTTATATGCACATGTATATTTACTTTTTGAAAAGAAAGAAAGGAAAAAAAAAATATATATATCGATTTTTTTTTTTTTTTTTTTTTTTTTTTTTTTTCCCCCAGACTTAAAAAATCGTACTCGTCCGATTTTTTACCCTTTTTTGAGTAAAAAATCAGACTAAATACGACAAAATCGGACTGGTTGGCAGGTATGATATCACTTGGAGCTTTCACACTTCTCTTGTACTTTGTTGTTTTGGCTAATGGTAACAGAAGAATTAAATGAGTTTTGATTGTTCACATGTCTCCCTAATCATAGAGATATTAAAGATCGTATTGAAGAGCATTTCAGAATGCTTTTTGATCGTAGTCAAGAGTATCCATACTCAATCATCCATATTATCCGAATTTGGATACACAAACCAACGGGGATAGAATCTGACCACAAAAAAATTCCTTTTTTTTCACTAGTTTAACATTTTTAAAATTTTCTATGAATATAGCACAGAAATCATTCACAAGAATCTTACAAAGATATTGGTCTATGATTGATGTCTCATATATTACTTTTGTAAAAAATATTTAGAAGTTAAGCGATAACTTTAAGATCTGAACTGACCTCCTGTGGCTATGAGGTCATCGAGGATAACAACCTTCTGTCCAGGCTTGAGGGATCCTTTCTGCATCTCAAACACGTCCTGCGATGCAAGGAAGAGACACAATATGGGTGAAAGACTGACAGGGATATATGTGACCGGCAATAGGAAAACCCTGCACTTGACGGTAATACATGTTTTGAAGAAAAGGGCATTTCAAGTTCACATAATGTGTGTAAAAGATTTTTTAAATGATTGTAAAATTGAAACAATCATATCTTCGCCAATTATTCACCAATTAGTTAGGACAAAGCATCAAACGAAAGCTTGCGATGAGGCCTTTGTAATGGTATGAAAATCTACATTTTGATTTATACCGGCAAGTGCAGGGTTTTGTTATAGCCGGTCACATATAATAAAGACAAATCATTAAAAAAATGAGTGGGATCCCAAGTTTGAATACAGTGTATGTCCATTGCATTTTATCTTTCAGCAAGACAATGAATCCATGATAGCTGCTCTCTACCCCAAGGGGTGTTTAAATGGGGACCCGGAAGGATGAGAATGTGGTTCCTTAGCACTGTGTGCACCTAACAGATGAATGGCTGGAGCACTCCCTAGGGAGTGGACAATGTGCACTTTGTGTGCAGGAATGATTGCAGTGTGTATCTGTCGACAGGATTTATATTAATTGTAATGTAATGGAAATAAGCAAATATAGGCCCGCTGGGCTGGTCCGGGGCCATATCTTTGGGCGACAAAATTTCATTGCTCATGTTCAATTCCCCAAATATAACATCAGTTTAAAAGCCGGGGACACCCATTATTAATTAAGTTACATTTATAATTTAAAGCATTGTATAATAAATTAATACTCATTTATCATTACATCTACTAATTAGTCATACTATTACTAGGTAGTATGGCCATTTACACACTATACATGCACACTTTCCTGGTAGTACAGTGTACATACAATGTAGACAATGCATGTTTTAGCACATTTAAATCGAGTACCAGCCATGCATTGTTTATGCATAATTTCCTCAGGACATAAAACAGAATGGTAATGTATTCTCACCGTTCCATACTCCAGGTTATAAGAGACCTGTATGCATTCTCCTGGTAGCTTTCCCCTCTTGCGGACGGGAGCAAAGGCACAGCCGAGCCTCTGGGACAGCATGGGCCCAAGGAGAAATCCCCTTGCCTCTAGACCTAGGTGGTGCAAGTTAGAAATAGTGGTAAACACATGAATAACATTGATTGATATCCTGTTGTTAGTCACAACAAAAACCAAGGCCATTTAGTCCAGAATCTTATGATAAAATTATTTTGTATATGCCTGTATGCATTCTCCTGCTAGCTTTCCCTTCTTGCCAACCAAAGTGAAGGCACAGCCCGGGGGATGTTTCACAAAATTCCTTGAAGTTGAACTTAACTCTAAGTTGGACTTTGAAATTATGGAAAGCCATTAGTTTCTTTGAAACAATATTGTAAAATTGCTTTTAAAAGGCATAAAATGTTGATACAAATCATTGACATTTTCTAATTATCAAGGGGGTTTTATGTTCTTGATGTAAAATTTATGACAAGTCTAAAATACTTGCATTTTTGCTTTGGAATATAAGTTTATTCCACGGCTACAAATGGCTTTCCATGAATTTTAAGTCCAACTTAGAGTTAAGTTCAACTCCGGCCTCTGTGCACTGCCAGCATGGGCTCAAGGAGAAATCCCCAGGGGGTGTTTCACAGAGATCCTTAGTTGATCTTAGCACTAAGATGTTCTTAAATATTATGGAAAGCCATTAGTGTCTTGAAACATTTTTGTAAAAGTTATGTTGAAATGCATAAAATGTTGATTCAAATCATAAATTTTTTCTAATTATCAAAGAGATTTCATGAATTTTATGTGAAGATTATGAATCTCTTTGATAATTAGAAAATATATATGATTTTAATCAACACTAGCAATTTACCCGTCACCAGATCTTTGAGTGAGATATATTATATGTTGTGTTTTTGTAACTCATTATTTTTGTTATCTTTCCTGTAGAAAATCACTATTATGGTTAATTATAGTGGATTCTCTGCTTGTATGGTTATAACATATACAAGTTATTGTTAGGGTAACAGTGTATTATTACAAATTTGGACAGCAGTTCGTCAAGTTCGGCATCCAATTATTAAAATACGTACATTATAACAGATCAATAATAGGAATGGACACCATGCTGAAGGCAGTGAGGGAGAAAGAGGGGCAGTGTGAGTAAGTGATGGGTGTAGTGGGTACTGGACCATGCATGACCCCACTGATTATAACTATTGTATACAGTAGTATTATAGTATTAGTAGTATTAGTAGCCTGTAGAAGTAGTAGTAGTAGTAGTAGTAGTAGTAGTAGTAGTAGTAGTAGTAGTAGTAGTAGTAGTAGTAGTAGTAGTAGTAGTAGTAGTAGTAGTAGTAGTAGTAGTAGTAGTAGTAGTAGTAGTAGTAGTAGTAGTAGTAGTAGTAGTAGTAGTAGTAGTAGTAGTAGTAGTAGTAGTAGTAGTAGTAGTAGTAGTAGTAGTAGTAGTAGTAGTAGTAGTAGTAGTAGTAGTAGTAGTAGTAGTAGTAGTAGTAGTAGTAGTAGTAGTAGTAGTAGTAGTAGTAGTAGTAGTAGTAGTAGTAGTAGTAGTAGTAGTAGTAGTACATGTAGTATGGTAGTAGTAGTAGTACATGTAGTATGGTAGTAGTAGTAGTACATGTAGTATGGTAGTAGTAGTAGTACATGTAGTATGGTAGTAGTAGTAGTACATGTAGTATGGTAGTACGTAGTAGTAGTCAGTGGCATACCCAGGATTTGTTTTAAGGGGGGGAGGGAGGGGGTTATTTCGTCGTCCAAAATTGTCGAGGGGGGGGGGGGTGTCGGAGAAGAATTTTAGAGGGGGGGGGTGTCGGTGAAGATTTTTCGGGGGGGTGGCGGTGAGGATTTTTTGAGGGGGGGGGGGGGTGTTAGTGAAGTTTTCGAGTGGGGGTGTCGGTGAAATTTGTTTGAGG
>JBAMJV010008730.1:0-13817 GCA_037951105.1 Echinarachnius parma
GCCTTAGCCTCCTCTACAAAATTCAAAATGGCATGGTAGCAATTACACCTGACCAACTCCTCACACCAATGGCCCCAAGCATCACCAGACAATACCACCCAAATAAGCTCAAGCATATACATACTCGAACTCAGCTTTACCAGAACTCCTACTTCCCACAAACTGTAACAGCATGGAATGCGCTCCCCAATAATATCTTGGCTTCTACATCACTAGGAGCCTTTGCGGGAGCAGTTGCCTCAATCGGCAATTAATGGGACACCTCACCGGTTCCCCTCGACTCTACGTCCTGACTGATGGACCCTGTCGAGTACCCAAGTAGAAGTAGAAGTATCAACAAATACAATGTTTGGTTTGGGCCAAAACTGATCTTCGTGAACGTCCGTGATGAAAACGAACGTCCGGCAAGAGTAGACCCAGTTACGAATCTGAGGCTGCTTATCTGCACGTAGACACCGGTACAGCAATTTTATTTGGCAAGCAGCTAACCAAAAACTTATATCAGGCATTTTCTAAGCCTTTTGATAACTATTTATGATACGGACGTTCGCTCGGACGTTCGTTCACGGACGTTCGATCATGAAAATTGTTCTAATAATGTTACCATGTTAAACGCTCACATCAAGTTGATACCGTTTGATGTTGTTAGTACATTGTTATGTCTCTCATATCCCATATGGATTTATTTCCTGCAAGTCATTTAACTGTAACAAACTTATGAAATGTTGTGCTCACGGACGTTCGTTCGTCATTTATGGCCCCAAAAATCTTAGTAAAAGTTCAAGTACTGGCACAATTTTTTGACAGCAGGTGCCCCTTGTGTGTGCCTTTCGACCCAGGTCACTGCCAACCACAAATGAATATGTTGATTTTTAGTCACCATCACGGAGATTCGTTTTACATTTGATCACCTTGCTTAGCTGTTTTGTAATACCCCTAGATATTATATTTACTTCTACCCGTGCAGCGTTGACATTATACTATAGGAAGGCAAACCCCAAGATTATGATTGTGCACAGTCGCAGGCCTACAAGCGAAAGAAAGTTGTTCAAAACATAATGGTAATAAGGGGGTATATGGTGCAATAACAACATTTCAACCGAAGGTCTGAGTGGAAACTGTTGCCCCACCCTCTGCAAAACTTGAGACTGTCGGCTCCTCCTCTGCTGCAGGCTTTCTCATCTGCCTGTCGGATTTAAGTCCAACTTAATGGCTGTATGACGCCAGTTGTTTGAAAAGAAGAGGTACATCACAAAGGTCGTCAGCTACTTGCGAGAGGATAGCTACTTGCTTTACAATATTGACTTTATTACGAAAAAGCAACGAATACATGCATACCCCTCTCCCCCCCCCCCCCCCTCAAAAAAGAAAATAAATAAATAAAATAATAATAATGATAATAATGATAATACGATAATAAATACATAATTATATCATAATTTATGCCTGATGTGCAAAGCTGCAATATCCAGCCCGCAAGTATGCAGATCTAGAGACAAACGCATTTATTATTATGATGACGTATGAATGGGTTTTCAAAGCATCTCTGCTTCAATTTGTTAATAGTGCCAAATTATGTGGTATCGTTTGAAATTATATCTAGCAAGGGATTAGATTTGTTGGACTTCTTCCATTTAATAGAGATTGTAAGATTTATGCATTATTTTGATGACTTAATCGTAATAATATATAATATTGGCTGTTTTGTTCTTTCTTGATATATCAAAAATATTGTTTTTGCTAGGATCATTATAATATTATACAACTAAATTTCAGCTCGCGCAATATTTATAATAAACCATTCAAGGTCAGAATTGTTCTTAATTCTAATTGAAACATTAATTAACCGATTGGAGGTTAACAATTAGGAAACGAGATGTGGGTCAGGAAACATCGGAATTAACTATCAACGTGATTATTTGAAAGATTTAACTTTGACATATTAATGTTATAAAACAATTTATAATCTCTGCAAATTAGATTTAAACAGTTAGGCTTTAAAATGATTGTTTTTATTATAATAATTATGCGATTGGTTTTACATTAAATTAAAATATTCTTTCTAAATATAATAATAAAATGCGATAATAAACACATTAGCGTAATGGTTTCTATGTCTAATATTTCTTTATACAAAACATATACATGTATGATCTAAAATGCAATCTATATGTATTTATTTAAGAAATAAGTTATACGAGTATATTATTTACTTTGCTCATGGCTTTTGTTACCCTCAGTTTGTTTTATGTTTTGTGAAAATGCATATTAGCAATTCAGCCATACAGCTGGAATATAGATACATATATGTATTTTCAATTAATAAACCATATACGAATTGAATCGAAATATATGTACAACATACACAAACCAAAATAACAGTTTATATATTATGGGTCTCCCAAAGTCAAAATACATCTTAAATATATATGGCAAGGTTTGAAACGTGTGATAGGCATATAAGTTTGCACTTATGTTATGTTGGCACTTACATTTATTTCTGTAATTAATTGACTCGAGATGGGACACTTGGGTACCACTATAGGCAATTCGAGAACGTCCGTGAAATTAATACGAACGTCCGTGACATTAAGACTCATGTGAGAAACCGTATTCTGGTAACTGGAAAATGGCCTTTATTTTGATTATACATGTTATTTATGTTTGCAGAAATGTTGTAAAATCATTTATTTACAGAAGTATAGTGGCATTTCTGTTATAGAGTGCCCAACCGGGGAAAGCCGGTGTAAAATTAGGGGTTACGATTTCCACAGGTCCACTAAGAGTGATAGTTAAGTAGCAGACATGTCATTATAATTAATTCAGATAGCTAAAATCATATCAACTGATAAATTTATATGTTTTATTTTGGTCTGGAGGAGATTCAAATAAATGTTGTCATCAATTTCTGTACGACTGTTCAGGCAGAGAACGTCCGTGAAATTTATGCGAACGTCCGTGAAATTGTAATTAAAAACAATATAGTAAGAAAGAGGGACCAGGCGACTTGGAAATGCTACTTTTATATCTGACTAGGATGTATACATGGTCTCTAGCTTAAATATAATAGGAATAGATAAAGTATTATCATCATATTGTTCTATAAGCATTAAATCAATTTAAACCATTAATAGGACTCGTTATAACGACCAGGTCCATGTAAAAACCAAACCATTTTTAAAGGTTTATTGCAATGTTCAAGTTTTTTTCTATAATGACCCTGTTTTAAAGCCATTTACGAAGAATAGAAACTCTTTTTGATGAGATGAGATCATTCTGCCAACATTCTTGTTTCTGGCGAACGTCCGTGAGCGATATGGGAACGTCCGTGATGAAAACTATACTCTCTTTGGTCATGTAATTATGTAATATATGATCTAGACAGCAATTGATCCTATTAACATGCACATTAAAATATGTGATACGGGAATACGAGCGTATATAGGTGCGTTCCTAAAAAATGCGGCTAAAGAAAAGCAAAGGTTCCGAATAATACATTATTTAAAAAGAAATATAACAATTCAGTCAAAGTTTGGACGTTTGTATTTTCTATTTGGCAAATAAAACACAATCCACGTTTGGCATACAGAGAGAAGCAAGTCTTAGAAGTAAATTGTCCGAATATAAGCTGTATATGACAGAAAATAAATGAGATATATGGGTACTAAATCTATATCTACATAATCCCTCACGGACGTTCGCCTTTTGGAGATGGGTTACTTCAACAGTGAATAAAAACGGAACCACATGGAGTTTCCCAGTATAATGGGGTACGCCTGAAAGCTAGGATTGCATGCTTTCACATTAGATAGATGTCTTTAAATTTAAAAAATTAATTGAATTTTACCCTGTTTGGGCCGAAAAGTGAACTTTTCAAAATTCTGACCCTTATACGTTTATCGTTTGTATGGCACAATGGTCGGCTTTCAAACTCACTCAACCTCAATGTGATTAAATATGTACAACAAACATGATTATACTCCATTGACTGTAGATGAAACTAATTTAGATGTATAGCGTTATGAAGCTCAAAGTTCAATTATTGAATTCAGCACGCCCTGTATAGTATTGAACGGTTATCGTGAAATATTGCAGTATTGCTTTTACAACGTCGTGTATGTAATAGTCTGAGAGTATCGAACGGCTATATCGTGAAGTATTGCAGTATATCTTTTGCATGTCATTTGCAAATATTTATTTGCACTGTTAGAAAATTGGAATTTGGATGCTCGCGCTTCAAATCAATCACTATCATTCAGTCACATGATAATACATAGCAAAGCTAGGTGAGTGTCAATTACAATATTATACTATTTTGGTATAATGAGTAGGCCTATGTTATAATTGCATTGATTATATTTGATTAGTAAGCAAATAATTACCGTTGGTGAACGGTGATGGGATAAAACTATCACTTTTGAGGCGATATGGATGTAGCTATATTTTCCAAGCAAAGCTGAGGAAAGATAGAGTATACATTAAGATCGCCGAGGAAGTTGTAGTTTGCCATTGCTTGAAACCAAAATGTGAGTATTTCCCAAGGGCGTCGATTTCTTCTTGCCATGGGGAAGCGGGGGGGGGGGGGGGGGGGGGGGGGTGATTCGTCATTTTGACCAACCCTGGCGAGAGAGCGAAGCGAAGCGAAAACCCGGCCAGCAGTGTGCCCGGTTTTCTATGGCTGAGGGGGGGGGGGGGGGGTGGGGGCAAAGCTTTTGAATTCAGCTGTTTAGTAATTGGAAGATTATTAAGTGCACATTGCAAGCATATGAGCTGGGCTTTGTCCAATATGAACTTTAGATACATATATTGCAAGCATTCTGATGGAACCCGGAATAGCATCAGTCATGGGATAGCCACATTGGGAAGCTCATTGGGGGTCCAGAGGGCGAAGCCCCCGGAAGCTTTGGGATTTGTAATATCCAGATATAAAGATGTTTTATATAAGCAAATATAGAGTTAACTATTCTTCAGTTAATTGGCTTTTGAATTGGCTGTTTATAGATTGGAAGATTATTATTAGTGCACATTGCAAGCATCCTATATATTAAGATGAGAGCACTGTCCGAATATGGGTGAATTTTAGCCTGATAGTTAAATACTGTCGATTGCAATCATCCCGATTGAACCCTGAATAGAATATTTCAAGGGATAGCCACATTGGAAAGCCTTTTGGGGGTCCAGGGGTCGAAGCCCCCCGGAAGCTTTGGGATTTGTAATATCCAGATATAAATATGTTGCCTACATGCAAATATCGAGTTAACTATTCTTTAGTTACTTGGCTTTTGAATTAGCTGTTTAGAGCTTGGAAGATTATTAAGTGCACATTGCATTATTAGCATCCTATATTATGATGAGGGCACTGTCCAAGTATGGATGAATTTTAGCCTGATAGATACATACTATTGATTCCAATCATCCTGATGAAACCCTAAATAGAATAAGTCAAGGGATACCCACATTGGAAAGCTTTTTGGGGGTCCAGGGGCGAAGCCCCCGGACGCTTTGGGATTTATAATATCCAGATACAATTAACTATTGAATAGTTAGCTTAATTAAAGTGAGCGAAGCGCAAACGCACAGTGGACCAGGATCACCTAAAAGTTTGCCAAGAGAGAAGTTCTGAATAAAACTATTTAATGAGTACATGGCTGGTACTGGGTCAAATAACCTTAATGGGGGTTCCAGGGGCGCAGCCCCGGAAGATTTTGGAGTTGGGCAGTTTAGCATTATCAAAAAGTGGCTTAAAGAAGACTATAGTAACAACTTCCATTCATGAGAGGGGGGGAGGGGGGGGGGGAGGGGGGATGATAATACAGGCCATCCCCCCACCTGAAATATTGGGGAGGGGGATAATATCCCCCCATCCCCCCGTGATCGACGCCCCTGCTATTTGCTTTATATTTCACATCAATTATTTTGATCACAAACTACCTATTACTAACACAAATGGCTAAATTGTTGGTATATTGAGCAATTGATCGAGTCTTTTCTTCTCCCATCAATGATGGGCAAAACTATGTGTTACCACGTGATTAACTTTTGTCCAATCGTAGAGCAAGATTCTTAGTATGTGGAATATAACTTGACATAATATTTTGTTAAAACTTTTTGTTTTCTTTTTATAACATAATAATTGTTTATGTTCATGTTGTTTAAGCAGCTCTTTTATTTTGGGGAAATCATTGAGAGCTTAGTTCCATGTAAAAGGTGCTAAATCCACTTTCCATATATACAAATTGAGTTAACAATATTAGTCCATCAATATGCTATGTAGATATCTAGAACGATTTAGGACAAATTAAATCATCAAAATCAAAATAAAGAACGTTCAATTGTCCCATTCCCATAGCCTATAGGCAGTTAACAAAAAACCGGACTTAGCGCCTTTTGAAATTAAGCTCCTTATTTGTAGTAATTATGAAAAAGAAAAGAAGTACCCTTTTCACCCAGCACCGCCTTTGACAAGCAGCCTTGTGAAGTTTGTATTATTATTGTTTTGTTATATATATAAGGTGCAAATGTGAACAATAGCCCACCAGATTGTTATTGTGACTCTAGAGGGCCAATCAAATTAATGGTCCATTGTAAAATATAAAATCTCAAAAAATATAAAATCCAAGTCAAAGAGTAAATTATAAAATCACTGTATCTTATCACTGCTAAGGTATACGATTATAAATAAATGTTCATTTAATTACATCTAGCGTTTTGTCTTGTTTAATTCTGCTGAATAGGGTCAATCCCCCGTTTCACTTCATTGTTGTGATTAAACAAACAAACAATTGCATCTTCCACAAGATACCACGAACATTCAGTTCTTGTATTAATTGTTTTATTTGTCTGTATGTGACACTTCTGTGCGCTCACTATCTCACAAATTAACATGAATGCTATAACTACTGTTTGTACACAATAATATCGAAGAACACAGTTCAATTAAACGTTAGGGTCACTATCGTAAGATCAATTACTACATGTACTTCAATACATCCAATCATTCCTCATTTAAAAACAGCAACCCAGATTCAACATGCCTATATATACACTCTAATCATAACACATTTTGGGCAGTTATTTACTTGATTGATAATTACCTTGTAGACAAAGTTGATAAGCTAACCTTTAGCTTCTTTTTTGTACATGCACCGTTGTAAAGGGCCACATGTGTCCTGTTCCTATGGAACCCTTATAAAGTCATCAATGGTAAAACTGAGAAAATTGGGAAAAATATGAAATTGTTTCCACTGAGCTGTAATTGCAGACACTGGATTACTGATCCATTTTGTATACCATATTTGAAGAGCTTTCAACCAAAAGGCGCTAAATTTACTTTTTCAACTTGTCCCACTTTGTACACGTGCCTATGGGAACATGAAAATTGAACTTTCTATTGTTATTTTGATTTTGAGTGAGTTATTTGTCGTAAAATGTGGATTCCTAGATAGCTACGTAGATTATACATGCAGATATATCGTTGAGTCAATTTTTATGGAAAGTGGATTTAGTGCCTTTTGGAAGTGAGCTCTTCATTTGTTGGTGTTCGCCCCCTAGCTTTGGTTGTCCATAGAAGAAAAAGTAAGTAGTACATATTTTCCGATTTTTAGATGGTATAAAATATGCCGAGGATATAGGTAAAAACATCCTAAAATTTGTTTGCCTATGATGAAATATACTTTAATTTACCGAAGACAAAAAGTTGTTACAAACTAATGACAAGATAATATAAATCACCCGAAGCATGAGATTTTGGAGAATCCATAAAAACCTACCAAATCAGGTACTGCAGTCATTTAAATATATTGTGACTTTATTAGGGCTGTTCGCTAACGGGTCACGAATGGATTTCCAGTACTATTAAATTATCAAGTTTGAAAGACCACATTATAAAATACGTTCATATCCACTGTACAAGTTGAGACCGATCAATTATGAAAATCAATATAATGTATGTATAGGATATTGACCAATGAATTAATAATTTGTATGTAATGTATTTCATTCGGAAACTTAATAGCCATGGAGTACAATTTACTAGATTTACTGGACCAATGCAAACATATGTTGCAGAGGAAGATACAGTGGAACCTTGTTATAAAGAGGTCGGATATAACAAAACCCTCTTATAACAAGGTCATTTTGCTGGTCCCAGCTCTTTATATATATATTTTTGTTTTACCCTGATATAATGAGAAACCTGATATAACAAGGAAATTTTCATGGTCCCAAGGACCTCGTTATAACGAGGTTCCACTGTACTATAATTTGTAATGTAATTGTCATGATAGGTTAATATAAATGAGTACATGTGGAAGTAATTTGCAATACAATCATACTTTGCCAGTTCACCCAGTGTCTCCAGAAAACACAGGCTAGGGCCTGGGGAGAAAATATACTGTTTTACCAAAACACAGTAACTAATTTTGTATGCATTATTCCAGTCAATGTAATTAGCAAGTAAATTAAATAACACACATGCAAGTAACATGTGAACTACTGTGTTTAAAGTACAGTAGTATACAAGGAAATCATCACTGCATTAACATATTTGTTTACTGATAAATCTACGTTAAAACAGTACCTATAGAAAAAAAATATGACAAACAATCTCTTTATACCATATGCAGGCCCGTAGCCAGGATTTTTCATGGGGAGGTGCGTAATTTACAAAAACGAGACCGAGACCACTTGCTAACAAATGTCGAGGCCGAGAACACAGGCTGAGAGTCATGTAAGCCGGTCGAGACCAATACAAAGTGGACTCGAGACCGGTTAAAAGTGGACGATTCTTTTATTTTGTTTACTTATATAATTTTTTTTATTATTTGTTTATTTATTTATTTATTTTTTATTTTTTATATTTTTTTAAAATTTGTTATTTCATTTTTTTTTTTTTTTTTTTTTTTTTTGGGGGGGTTGGGGGGGGTTGGGGGGGGGGGGGGTACGTACGCACCCAACGCACTCCCCCCCCCCCCCCCCATGCTACGGGCCTGCCATGCTATTAATAATAAACTTCCCGATTAGGACAAAGGTTGCAGATCACATACATTGTACATTGAGCAATTTATAATGTAAAAGTATATGTTAACTGAACTAACATTCAATAAATGTTTGAACAAATGGTATTTTATTCATTCTCTCTTTAATGATTCAAGATAATAACCAAAACTGTTGCACATTTTGCCAATCTTGAACATAATTTTCTAACAGTCATTATAATACAAACCAATCTTAGATACATACTGCTATACAATGCTATACTGTCTACTCTTAATGTTATGTGAAAAAGATCATACATATCATGCAACATTTAAACTTAAATGCACATCACGTATTTGGTTCTTTCAAAACCACTTAGGAGAATAGGCGAATATCAGTTTAAATGGTTTAAATTTGATTATGAAGATGAAAACAATGACAAAATAAAATAAAATCGTTCTAGGAGCGTTATTTGTAAGCATTCAAACAGAAAATTATAGATGTATTTTTATATCTTATCACATTTTGTCAAATGACGTGTATTTACACAGCCATAATATTATACAAATAGTGCGTGTTTTGGAGTTCAACATACCAGAATATACACTAATTCAGCGCTATTCACAACGTATCATATGATAGCAACCCCACTGTATGGATGCAGGGGGTCCCTGAATAGGATGAAGTTATCTTGAAAATCAGACGACAGATGCATCAATTCACAAAACAAGAAAACTGTAAACTTGGACACGGGTTGTTTTTTGCATGACGTTGGATAGTCAGGTCGCGTTCGGTGAAACGTGAAGTGATCAGAGTATGATATTACCATTTTAATTCAAACATATAGAGAAACTGACCAGAAATATATAATGTGATTGAAAAAGAGCAAAGAAAATGGGATTCCAACGATATTCAAACACGAGACCTCCGGATTGGTAGACCGGCGCTCTTATCGAATTAATGAGCTATACAGGGTGGCCCAAAACAAAACGGAACGGGGCACTTCCCAAAATAAAGTAACACAACTAGTATGTTCATCGGATAGGGTGTCTTTTCCAATAAAAAACGATACCATGATCAGTATTTTTGGTTGTGTAGTTTTTGTTTTATGGCGCTCTGAGTAACACCATGTCAGTCCCATTTTTGTCAATTTTTACCCAGTCAGTGCCCGATAAATCGCACTTCGTGCTCGTCATAGCGTCGAGCAACCATGCCCATTCTCTCGGCACACGGCTGAATGCACACTAACAATAGCGCGCGTATTGCTCGTTGTTCGAATGCTATGACAGGCATTTAAGTGCGGTTTATCAGGCACTGACTTGGTAAAAATTGACAAAAAAGGGAACCTGACATGGTGTCACTCAGAGCGCCCCAAAACAAAAACTACACGACCAAAATGACTGATCTTGGTATCGTGTTTCATTGGAAAAGACACCCTATCCGATGGACATAATCATTATGTTACTATATTTTGGGAAGTGCCCCGTTCCGTGTTTTTTTGGCCACCCTGTGTAATGTATAGAAAACCCTAGGTCGGTGTTCGTCCCTATTATACCATTTTAACAGCATTTCCCCAAATTGTATCATATTTATGATGATACCAATGAATATGAACATAATATTACATGGTATTACTATGAAAGTTCATCTGTATTGTTTAAAATAGATTTCATATGAACAGAATATGTTTAGAACTGTACATACTGTATATTACCTAGTTAGTCCGGTTTCGAACTTTATTTCTTTTTACTCGTACTGTAAACCTACACATATTACAACTAAGAAATTAACACTTTTGCAATGCTGTCGCACTACAGTACTAAGACACAGTGGCTCTGAGGATAAGTCAGTTGGCACTATTTTGGTTTGGGGCAATATATTCTTTCTGTGCAAACATTCACCTTTTTTGTTTTTTTGGAGCGAATATTGCAGACAGGGCACACTGGATGTTCCTCGTGGTCTCTTTGCATACATCCCATGCAGGAGTACATGTGGTAGCAGGAAATATATACAAAGTCCATCGGGGCAGTGCAACATATGTTGCAAACAAAGAGAGATTCAGGTTTGTTCTCAAGTGCTTTCTTCATGCGCCTTTCAGCGTATATCAACATGATCTTCAGTAATACACCCATAAATAAGACCGAGCAAAACACCACAACTAAGGCAAAGAACTTGTAAAACCCAAGTGCAGTTTCCAGATTGTGGAGCTTCTCGTTCATTTCTATTACTTTGTTATCGTGGTACTCTTCAGGACATGTGCTTTCATCTAGTTTGCAACTTAACCATTTTGGAATGGAGCTGTCAATGATCATTGCAAGCCCTTGGAGGACTGCGAAAATGCCTATCAGCAACCACAGCAGAAATAACTTGACTGGCATCAGTCGGTTGGCTGGTGGAATCATATCCACCAACCTCTTGGCATTATCTATCAAGTTACTCAGAGAGAGCCTATGCCTGGTTACTGGCTGTGCGATAGGCTCAGTGAGTTCTACCTTCTGCCAGACTCTGCCCAACACCTTGCCAGTGCTTATGTCCACTGTCATAGACATTTCTGAAGCTCTCATCGTTAGGTGTTCGGTGCCTAATTCATCTACCGTATTGACAAATCCTGAAGTTCTTGTAATGAACTGTCCAGTGTCCTCATCATCCATGGTATCAGCAAACCTAGAATTAGCTCTAACCATCATTTGTCCCGTGCCATCATCCACGAGTGTGGAAACCCTGGGCATCAGTTCTCCTGTTTCATATCTAAATGTTTTACGAAGATTAGAAGCACCTCTCATCGTTTGTCCACTTTGATTTAGTGGATTCCCACAATGCCTCCCGGTTGTGTGAATAAGTGTAGTTACCTCTGGCTCCTGGTTATTGTTGGTGACTGCTCGCTCAGCTTTCTTTGCTGTTCTGTTTGCGACTTTCCCTGCAACGAATGTCCCTATTGCGCCAGCAGCTGCTACAGCCCCAGCGGTCAAAAGTGCCATTTTTAGCCTGCATATATTAAGGAAAGTTAAACATTTATGTTTAAAAAAATAGCAAGCAATTCATAATTATTCTTCTCAATTTGTCAAATTGATATTAAATGTCTTCTTCACCCATGTAGAAATTAAGCCAGCAAAATAATGAAAATTTTCTCCACTTTTGACCATGCAGCCACCACATACTCTTCTACAAATATATATAATCACATCCACTGGGGCAATTCTAAGGCGACACAATGGCACTGGAATTTGGAAAGGAGTTTTCACAATAAATGTCCAAATAATGTATATACAGTATGTAACCCATACAATAGGAAATTTCCCAGCAGACTATCTTTACCTAGGTCGAAAAACAGTTGAAAATTAGTTGCCAACTGGTACCAATAATTGATACCAACTGGAATTTCAATATGGAAATTGGTACACTGGAATCAACTGGAACAACCAGTAAGAATCCAGTAAGAACCCAGTTAGGCTGACCAGTAAGAACCCAGTTAGGCTGACTAGTAAGAAACCCAGTTGAAACCATTAAGAAACCAGTAGTGGGATTAACCAGTACATGAGGACCAGTTAAAGTACTAGTAGTTGGTTTCAACTGGTATTTATATTGGTTTTAACTGGTCTGATGCATTTGTCCATGTATGTTTACTGGGAACCGGGAATTTTAACTGCTACCGTTTGATGCCAGTTAAAACCAGTAAAAAAACAGTTGAATTTCCAACTGGTTTCAACTGTTTTTTTCGACATGGGTATAGCAGTAGGCATCTGTTACCACTATTTTACAAATTATTATAGAGCTGTAACAGAAATCAGAACTTCGAACTAAATGAACTTTGGTCAAATTGATTCTTTTTAATAGACATCACGTTATGCTGCCGTCACACATAAGCCACGCTCTCTCTGCGTTCTCGTACTTATAAAAAAACCCATTTTGATCAAAGCGCAGGGGAAGCGCCGACAAATCGAGCGATTAATGACACAATGGTAGCTCGTTCACGCTCTTGCCACGAACTTAACACGCTCTCCGTACGCTTTGGCCACGCTTTCCGAGCTATTCACTGTGAACGCTCCGTGTATCTTTAACAATAGCTCAAAACAATGAGACGAGGCCATTTGCTCTACGCTCTCGACACGATCTCCACACGCTCTCTGCGATCCTATACCATGCACGCATGTAGTTGAACACACTCAGTGCGTTTCCTACTAGCACACTACGCATGCTCTTGGCGTAGATCTATTTTGAAAACTGGGGTGGAGGGGATGGGGAGGGTTATTAAATAACTTATTATTGTTGACTATCATTGTTATTACAATTATAATTGTAGTAGTAGTAGTAGTAGTAGCAGCAGCAGCAGCAGCAGCAGCAGCAGCAGCAGCAGCAGCAGTAGTAGTAGTAGTAGCAGTAGCAGTAGCAGTAGCAGTAGTAGTAGTAGTAGTAGTAGTAGTAGTAGTAATAGTAGTAGTAGTAGTAATAGTAGTAGTAGTAGTAGTAGTAGTAGTAGTAGTAGTAGTAGTAGTAGTAGTAGTAGTAGTAGTAGTAGTAGTAGTAGTAGTAGTAGTAGTAGTAGTAGTAGTAGTAGTAGTAGTAGTAGTAGTAGTAGTAGTAGTAGTAGTAGTAGTAGTCCCGGGGGGGGGGGCACTCATGTATAATGTAAGACGGGTATGTGCCGCTTAAAAGAACCCCGTTTTCACACCCGATCGCAGCTCTAAAGATACCCGATTTTCAAAAATTGCCGCTCCATAGACCCCTGGAATGACTTGGCTAGGTAGTTGAGTAGCGCCAAGTCCATTATTCTTCTTCTAGTTCGGCTCCATAGACCCCCGGAATGACTTGGCTATGTATTTGACTAGCGCCAAGTCCATTAT